>JBBBDQ010000766.1:0-40000 GCA_037127315.1 Ascarosepion bandense
CCATTTACTCCCATCTCAGTAAGAAATCTGCCAAGACTGACAAAGCTAACCTTGCTGCTGAACTTGAAATGGACTTCCAATCTGTGGTGAACTGAGGTAAAAAATGGCTTGAAAATTTTAATGCTTCCAAAATAAAGCTGTTGTCGTTTAGCCACCATAGATAATCTCTCCACCTAATCAGCATAGATCAAGTTAGTCTTCTGAAAAGAAATACACTGTGCCTACTCAGCCTCACTCTCACATTTGACCTCAAGAGAAACAACTACATTGAATCAATAGCTAAATTTACTACTAAGAAAGTTGGGTCACTGTGTCGGGCGAGGAAGTTTTCTTACCTAAATCCATTTTATAAGTATACAAATCAACCATCTACCCATGCATTGAATACTGTTGTCATATCTGATTGGGCACCTCTGCTATTCATCTCAGGGTTCTTGACAAAATCTAAAGGAGAGTCTGCAATGTTATAAATCATAACCTGGCAGCTTGACTCCAGTCACTTTCTTAGCAATGAGATGTGGCTTCCCTATGTCTCTTCTACAAATATTTTCATGGTGTCTGCTTCGACAAGCTTAGCTCCCAAGTACCCCCTCTACATGAATTTACTTGAGCAACTAGTCTAGTAACAAGGTCCCACTATTTTACCGTCAAAATAGTTAAACATGACTGCTTCTTCTACTATAACAGTTTCTTTTCTTGCACTTCTCATTTGTGGAACTCCCTTCCATATACTTGCTTCCCTGATAGCTACAATCTTTAAGAGTTTAAATACAATGTCAATTGCCATCTTTTATCTCCTTGACTCCCATCCATTACTTATATTTTCTTCGACACCCCCATATCTTGTTCTTCTCCCTTTTTACTCTGCTCCCATGTAACTCTTCATGCCAGTATTACCATCCTTCCCTTACCCATTCTGACATCCCATGTAACCTGTTCCTCTTTCTATTCACTCTCCTCTTATGTAGCTCCCTGTGCACCAGTAGCAGTACTGCCTTGCTTGGGGTGAAACAAGTATATAATATATATAAAAGATTGAAGTAAGCAAAAGTAGCATAGAAATTTATACACAGACATATAAAAGAAAACAGAGAGAGAAAGGAGAAACAATCCACCTCTATGCACACATTTAATACTTTTCTATAGTCTTAAAATCTGTGCATGGGTGTACTTTGTCTCAAGGTCAAAATCATGAATTTATATTCATGCATTATACATTAATAGAATATCACCCCCACTCTACCCACATTATATGGCTTACCCAAAACACCATCAGCATTACAGCATGAAACACTTGGGTGACTTACTCCAAAAGAAATATTAATATGGTTAACATGTCTATGGCAAGTTTAGGCAATAAATAACTATACATAAAAATACTTATCACAAAATGTCCTTACATACTAAGAAATCAACTCATGAAATCCAAGGATAAGCTTCCTATATCCATCCACAAAATTATAAAGATAAAAAAAAAAATGTAAATTAATTACTAACCACTTTTCTCTTTCAATAACACTTTCTATAAATAAATATGTGGCTTGCTGATGAGTTCACCTCTCAGTGGTGTTCTCACTTGCCTCTTTCTGAAATCCTTAGAATCTGGCCAATTCAAACACATCATACCTAACAGCTGTTCTTAGATAAGATACATAGATGATGTCCTTTTATTTTACCCTCATGATACTTACCTATGAAACATAATGAAACAATATGGTTGAACCCACCATTGAATTCACATGCTAATTTGAAATGACTACCTTTCCATGACATCTCATAGATACACAAACATGATAAATAATATTTTAAAGTTTACTGAAAAACCACAAACATGACCTGCTCAATTTCTATTACCACCATAACCAGAGAAAATATTAACTAATTATAGGATTTTACCTCAGAGTGCTTCAAATATGTAGCTCTGAATATCTACATGAAGAGATATATATTGAGAAAACATTCAAACTTCTCTACTACCCACACCATTTCATCCTCAACACTAAAAAAAAAAAGAAAGAGATATACACAGCCACCAACACATATATGCAAGTTCCAATAAAAAAGGACAGACACAGTGTCATGGTTAAGTTTTTCTGATATAATTTTTCATATGATCATACAATTTTTTTCTTCTCAGTAGATCAATTATATAAAAGTTGTGTGAATGTTTTATTTATGCAAGCATTTTTGCCTATACTTGTAGCCATTATAAAGGATGAATTTTATTTTACTTTTAACTGAATTTTTATACACATTCAGTTAAAAGTAAAATAAAATTAATTCATAATGATGGCTGAAAGCATAACTAAAAGTGCTTGGATAAATAAAACAGACAATTTTTATATAACTTATCTAATGAAAAGAAAAAAAATCTTAAGATCACATCCACAGCACCTTGTCTGTCATTTTAAATGAAACTTTCATAAAAGAGATATTGATGTTTATATACACAATGTGTGTGTGTGTGTGTGTGTGTGTGTGTGTGTATATAAGAAAGATTCTATTAATTTTTGACTTAATTTTTCCAGTATTCTTTCATGTTTCCTTTTTGATGGAGATAAGCAATGTAAATTTTTGAACAAACTAAGACACATAAAACAAACATTATCCAACAATAATTTCCCCAGCTACATCATTGATATGCAAATAAAATTATTCTTACAAAAAAAAATACATGACACTAGTATTAAAATTGACACACAAGAAAACATCAACATATTTTATTGTATCCAAATGCACATTAATTATAAACAGGAGGAATTTTCTAGATAAAAAAAATTATTTCTGCTGTAATTCCTCAAAAACGTGTAAAATTCATATTATAGAAAATGAAAGACAGTAAATCTTGTTTCTAATAATCATAACCCCATCAAATCTAAACTAGTAATGACTAATATAGCGTATGAATTTCAATGCATGGTACAAGATTGTGTTTCTTGTCATAAATCAATTCCCTATATTGGCCATACTACCACTTCTCTGAGTAGACGCCTTACATACCAACTATCTAGTAATAATAGTGTAATAAATAAACATTAACCCATAACTTACAAAAACCCTTAAGAAAAATTTTTGTTGAGAATACAAAAATACTATTTAAATGTGCCTCTCGCTATGAGAGGCACAATATCTCAAACAATTTTCTCCTACAATCAACCTTACATTATTTAACAGTGGAAATGGAGTTTTGAAAGTTTAGAAATAAAAAAATAAAAATAGACAATCACATGATGCTCAGCTGTGCACATCACGTGATAGCTTTTAAGAACTCTCCTTATCAAAATACACTAAAACACAAAAAATTATATTACAGTCAAACATGAGGACAGAACACCGGAAAAATAACATCCTTAAAAATAGCCTATGAAGAGGCTGAAGATGCTTGGAAAGTCGAAAATTATGGAACATTTTTACATTCTTTATCTCCAGCAAAAGAGTAACATGTAAAAATACTGGAAAAATTAAATCAAAAATTAATAAAATCTTCCTTGACAGTTGTTTTTAACAAACCATGTTTAAATGAAAGTTTGCTGCACAAATAAATATATAATGTTTGTTTGTTTGTGTTTATAATTACTAATATTTTTCAGCAGAATGAATTTGTAAAGGTTTTTATGGGAAATCATAAACAACAGAAAAACCACATGAACATGTTCCAATTGACTGAACTCCAACACGAGTCACCAGTGAGGTTAAGCTCTTAGAAAAGAAAAAACTACTTGACCTAAATCGCCTATCATCCAGTAACACATTTTTAAAATAGAAAAAAATAGTCCAACTCAGATTCAACAAGCTTCAAGTAATTATATATATATATACACACACACAAACTACTAATCTAATGTTCACCCAATATAAGGCCCAAGAACCACTCAAGATAGAGGGTTACTGTGTAGTACTGTATGAGCATAAGAAAAAACAAGGAGTGTAGTTTATGGGGCTAGACAGGAAAGATAATGGTTAACCCTAGACTTGAGGAGGTCAAGAGTGCAGTGATTGGAAAAACATCCTGCTAGGGAATCTGTACCACAAAGCAGCACTTGGGAAGAAATTATCCAAATGAAATTTACTTCTTACTATTGTAATACAAAGTAAATGGGTGTAGTTCCCTCTAGTGTATGTGGCATGGCAGATCACAGTTGTAAAAGTCAGGGGTGGTGAGACTAAGGAATTTAGCATTTGTAATTGTTTCCAAATCAGAACAACAACAAAAAAAAAAAAAATCTATCACTTTCATGCCATGAACATTTAATAAAGTATCAAGGTTCTACAGCTTATGATGGATAAACCACTTGTCAAGTGAATAAATTTTAAACCAAAACTGAGTTTGGTGTTTGATAATCTTCTTCAAAACAAACAATAGCTTTCTTCTTTTCATTTTCACTATAGGCAGGAGATGCTTGTAAGCATTTTGTAAACAAAAAAATGAACTCTGAATGATCAATTTTAACCTTTTGCAGGTCATTCAAAGTCAGTAAACATTTTTAGATTATAAGAGTTTTTAAGATAATAATGATCTGATACAAGTTAAGCTAATTAATCCAAGTTGAGACAAGACGTGAATTCATACCTTTCCCAAGATGTGCATATAACAAACTCGACGGGAATCGGAACTTGGCACACTGATTTCTAATTCTGAGCTGTTATCCATTACAACTCCCACACTTCTTAAAACATTGAGAGGTTTCAATATTCACAACTGCTAATGGGACTGGAGGCTTGGAGAAGGCTACTAGCTTACCACAGTGCAAATGATATGTAGCACTGCTTGCTCGTGAGATATACAGATATACAAAATTTGGTAATAAACGAATGTTCTTAAAATATAAAAGAAAAAAATGAATAAATAAAAATGAAATCACAAAAATGAGCCATTCTAAAGTGAGGAACATTAGTAATTTAAAAATCTTTGCTTTTTCTGTTAATTTTAACAAAAAAAAAAAAAAAAAAAAAATCAGCGTTTGCTGTTTGACAAAGATATGTAGATTTTTATGTTCAAGTTTATATTCACAGCCAGCCAAAATACAGAGATTTGCTCAGCTACTTTTTTTTGTATATTTTACCTAATACAAGACTTGACAGCCACTCAATTAACAGAGTTACTGAATGATGTATGTGATACCAACGTATGAATAGGTAGTAGGAAAGTTAATGATTGACTTAACTCAAAATACAAAATAAGGATCAAGCTTGCTATGACAGCAATAGCATGCAAGATGTGCATGCTAACCTTTGTTTTGCAGTAAGGCAACCATTTTTGGCATTTAGCAAGTATGACACAAAGCAAAAATTATGGAGCACTATTGAAGATTAAAATTCATTATTGTAGCAATTTTCTTATAAACTACTGCTCCACAGAAGTGATCATTGTAAGGATATTCACAGGCACATCACCAACCTTTCATTTGTTAGAAAGTATTCTTTTTAAGATGAAAATCTGTCAAATTCATAGTATTATCATTCAGTCAAAGTATTTTCCACTGCCTTCTTTGATGTATCACCATTTAGCTAAATTGCATACTTATCATTCTGATGCAAAAGTTTCCAGCATGTAGCATAATTTTGTTCATATAACATCATTATTCAGTTATCAAAGTATTTTTCCTGGCTTCCTATGATCTAAATTCACTTTTCAGCTAAATAATGCATTTCATTTTTTAGACTGATCTAAAAGTTTCTAGTATTTTATTAAAACCTTTTATTCAATTAAATTCATAGCATTATTATTCAGTCAACAAAGTATTTTCCTTGCTTTCTATGACTTTACACCACTTTCAGCTAAACTGTGAAAGATCTCAAATAAAATCCAAGCTTTAATTTGAAGAATTTAATATCTTCATCTTTTCCATCATTTATTTTTTTTTTTTGCATCTTAATGTCTCTTAGACCAAGACCTGCAATGATCGCAAATTCTTATATCTGCAACAACATAAAACACTGAAAACAAAAGGAATTTAAATGATAGCTACAATAAAAAAGAGCAGTCAAAATGAATAAAAATATTTTAGAAAATAAAAATTGATCACTGCATTTTTTTTTCCCCAATTAAGTGCCATACGTGATACACGCTTGGGCAATCATATCTCAAAAGAGACATGACTGACTGGGCAGAAGATTATCCCGCAGTAGGTTGCCATTACTTTTTGTGGTAGACTGGTTGCCAGCCAAGGCTATAGAACCCAATCTGTCCTGTTTAACTCATAACTGGAGGGAAGAGATGGATTAGTCACGGCATTACTTTCTGCAATTACAGAAAATTTACAAGCTTAAACCAAAAAGCATTAATGTTCTTTGGTTTAAGGTTGTAAATTTTCTGTAATTGCAGAAAGTGATGCAGTGATTCATTTTTTATTTTCTAAAAGGAGATATTAATTAATGTCGTTTGACACTTAACAGATAAAATAGGAAAAGCAGATTTTGCTATTTCATCTGTTAAGTGTCAAACGATATTAATATTTGATTTTTGAAATGCACACTGTGTTCATTTTGCATTTCATTGCACACTGTATTAGTTAAATTTAATAAACAGTGTGCAATAGCTAAGTTATCACCATTTTATACTTTTAATTTTGGGCATGTATGTTGTTTGCTTTTGATTTTGTCAATTGCACAGTATACTAGGGTCAGTTGGGCACCATTTGAGAGAAAAAGTGCACCATGACAATTCCATCCATCATAAATTTGGAAATGGCATGCTGTACTGCTTGACATTTTCAACAGAAACTCCAATATGAACATTTCAGTGTTTGGGTGTCAATCTGATGACAGTACAGAGTATTCAGAAAGAGTTGGATGATAGATCCAGTCAACATCATAGTGGGAAACATATCTCTCAAAATGAGATGTCAGTGTAATTTTCATTATTGCATAATTTAAATGACAATTCATCTATCGCATCCTATCAATGCTGTTGACTAAATTTTCAATGGAGATATGTTCAGTGCTGTTTGGTAAGAATTAAATCTGTGCACAAACATTACTGCCAAATGAAAATAGAATCACAAAGCACTATCACTTATGTCATAAAATATTAAAGTTAATAAATGAAAAAATTGGAGTAAATTAGAACAGTGTGAATGTCAGCAGAAGGAGGGGGAACTAACAAAGACTAAGAATGGATAAAGAAAGAAAAGGGAAATAGTTGAAAGGAAATGGTTTCATTTTGATTTCTTCCCTTTCATTGGATTGGGTTTTTTTTTTTTTTAAATTTTGCTTATAGAAAGAGACAGACAAAATCAGTTTCAGTCAACATTCAGAGAATAATATCAACAGACATTAAAATTTGAACAAAATCACTTGCACCTGTCTTCTTTAGTTCACACGACTATTATACTCTGCTAATACCGCACAAATAATGAACTATTCCATTTTGATTGCATGGGAAGAGGAGAAAAGATGTTACTAAGTTTCTAGTATAAATCAAATAACAGTGTCGAATTATTTTAAAATTATTATCAAGAAGAAAGTTTGTAAGACAGGGATTTGGCTAGAAAGGAAGAAAAAAAATGAAGATAGAAGTGTTTAACATTTGCTAATACCTCATAAATAATGGACTATTCCGTTTTGATTGCTTAGAAAAACCAGACAGACAAAAATGAATGAAAGAAAAGCAAGAGATTGTGTTTAATGGCTGTTTCAAAAAATCTTTTCATTTCTACCCACTTCTTAAAATAGCCAGCATTCATATTGTTATGGCAATATTCTGTTAAAAAAAAGCAAAACTGAAATTTTCACAGGTCTCTCTAGCTTTTAATCTAATGCCATAAAATGAATTGCAAAATTTACATGACAATATCCTTATGCTGATGATTTGAATAAATTTGCAAATATTAATGCACATTGTCACATTATTGTATATTCAGAACAATCATTACAGACTTGTTTCATTCCTTTTATACATGTTGGTAATATCCTGTAGAAATGTCACTTGCTTTAAAAATAATGTTAGCCATGAATTAGTTGATACATAAGCCTTTTCAACTCACAAATGTAAAAGTGTAAATTTACAAGGACCACCCAACAATAATCAAAGATAATTTGCAAGAGAAAAAAAAACAATGAGATACTCTGTAGTCTGACAAATAAATGACCCAATGCCAATGACCATGTTTCAAATAGAAGGGTTTACAAGCACATGATGGACTAATATGTATATATTGTAATTAAAATGTTATCAAAAATATTTTTTGAGCGAGAGACTAAATAATTCATGAAGATGTTAATAACAGATTTAGTAGCTTTTCTAATTAAATAAATAAAAATGCTTTAGTTTGATTGCATTTTCTATTTTACGATTCCAGAGCAAATCTTTGGTAAATGAGTAAAAAAGAAAAGGATATACCTTCATCAAGGTGTCCTGCTTTTAAGTTTTAATATGAAGAGAGGGACAAATTTGATTTCTGAAAATTTCCTTAAAGTTGGGTTGGGGTTAACATATCTAAAAAAAAAATCTAAGATTTTTTTCTTCAAAAGAATCATTTCATTTGTGAATAAGATCTGAAAGTTTAATTAAAATTTGACAATTATTTGATTTTTGAAAGAATTACAAACCGGGGGGGGAGACAAAAAAAAAATAAAAATTTTGAACTTGATAGAGAAAGAATTAATGAATTTAAATTTTTAAGTAATAAAAAATACTTCGGCTTTTCCATTTTAAACGTTTTGAAGATAAAACTTCTTTTTTAAAAATCAACGGTTGTAAAAAAAAATAAATAAATAAATAAAATAAAAAAATAATTGAAAAAAAAAAACCAAAAAAAAAAAACAGTTAACCGCGATAAAATTCCAAGACAACCCATCCAACGCTACATATACTGATACATATAAAATTTTTCACCGGATAACCAACATCCTTTTAAAAGCCTTTTTTTGTTGTTTAAAAAAATAAAATAAAATAAACGGCGGATTTTTACCGTTAAATTCAAAGTTTAAACGGCAATCGATGTCAGCATGGACCACTAACTTCCTCCACTTACTCGCAAAGAAACAAGTTTGACTTCTGTGGGGAAACCAATAGTAAAAATTATTAAATTAGCCCAAAAATATTTCAGTAGTCAATGAAAAATCAACGTTTTAAAATTATTTTATTTACCCTCGCCATTTTTCTTAGTGTTTGTTTACACTGCCTTAATAGATTTTGTAGGTACCTCCACTAATTCGCTGAAACACACACACACACGAAATAAATAAAATAAAAAAATAAAATAAAAAAAATAAAAACCAGCATGAAGAAAAAGTTCTCAAACTTAATAAAAAACGAACTTTTTCCATCAAAATTCAAAATGTTTACGTTATTCTTAAGAGTAAAAAGATCAAAGTATTTTTGATTATTTTTTTAAATTGCTTAATGATTAAACAATTTAAAAAAAATAATCAAAAATACTTTGAACGTGTTAATCCTTTCTAACACGTTCAAAATTTTGGTAAAAAAGTCTTGGTTTGATTTTCATTAGAGAGTCAACGGAACCGAATCGTTAGTTTACAATGAATAATGTAACATTTACGTAATTCATTTTTTTTTTTTCAGTGGAAAAACACATTAATTTGGAAATCTAAACTTAAATGGAACTTTGTCAATGTGTGTGTGTCCGTCACCTATAGACTTCGAAACGGCTGAACCGATTTTCTTGAAAATTTACACAGTTGTACTATAAATGTCTGCGAGTGTTCTTAGCTAGGTTTTGTGTCGCGGTACCCCTGATCAATATCGAAAATCGATAATCGAAAAAATCGGGTTATAGAAGGAGTGGTCAGATTTTAATCAAATTTGATATGCTCATAGACAAAGACATAAGAAACGATATTCAGAAGTTTCAAGGTTGCAGTTTCTACAATAGTGCAGAAAATCGATAATATATAAATAAGTTTAAAAGGCAAGATGTTTGTGTGTGTGTTTATCTGCCTGTATGTCTGTATTTTTTTTTTCAGCCTTTTTATTTTAGGTTTTGCTTCGGGTTTGGCTCTAAGTAGGTATAATTGTAGTTTTTAGTCTCAGCCATGATACTATTTACTCAGAGGACTTATTTAGCCTTTAAAAAACAACGAAAAAAACTTATTTGATATCGATACCAGGAAATCAAAATTTGACTTACATCCATTCATTTTTCTTTCAGTCTACGGTTTCGCTTTAAGTGGAAACAACTATTGCTTTTTAGTCTTTCGTGCCAACGCCCAAAGAGTCTGAGCTCCAGTACCATGAATTAGTTTTCAAGCTTTCATTACACCCGAGCAACGCCGGGCTATACTGCTAGTTCTAGCAAAAAATCAAATAATTCTCAGATGTTAATGAAACTTTCAGGACTTATATACTTTATTTTTGAAATCATTATTTTTAGAAAATGTTAGTAATACTATTTTTTTTACATCTGTTACCCGTCTCTAATCTACGTAAATTCAGGAAATTTCAAGAAATTAAATTTTGTAGCGCAAATGTGTTTTATTAAATAAACGCAGGGCTCATTGGGGATATAAATCATCTATTATTTTTTGTCAAACATTTGCCTTTTTTCCGAAAATCTGCTCAGAATAGTAAAATGAAAAAAGAAAATGCAATAAAACTATTACATTATTTAATTAGAGAAGCTTTTAATTACTTTTATAAAATATAAAGAACATTATAGACTGAACAAAAAACATTTTTCAATGAATAATGAAGTTTTAAAAGAATTGTTTTAATTTATTTCTTTTTTAATCAAAAATTTATAAAATTTCAACAATATTTTTAAAAGTCTACAAAGTCTTGTGGCGTTTAGGTTATTAAGTGAAGCCTACATTTACTCATCGAAAATTGAAATAATTAACACAAATCGTCTCGCCATCATATTTTTTAAATAATTTTAATTAATTAATTTATTTATTTTGTGCATCTGAAGTTGTTTTTGGGATATGGCAATTTCTGTGTTGCATTAAAAGATCATGTGTTTCACAGTTTCTTCCCCTTACAGAAAAAAATTAGGACACTTTTGTCAGTTCTGGTCACCGTACTTAGCATCTGGCTGTCATCACACGTCAATCATTTACGAGAAAGGCCAGAAAGATCAACGCTCCATCATTAAGAAATAGTTTTATTCCAAATTTCATGCTATAAATAAGTAATACTTGTGTAAATCAGATTAATTAAACTTTAAATTTGCTAATTTTCCAAAAATAACGCGTCACATATCTATATTTTATTTTTGAAGGATTAAAAAAAAACGTTTACAAACGTGTCAATCGCTCAAAAATGACTGAGAAATTGAAAACAAAAAATAAATAAAGATAATGAACATTTTAAATTCCAATCAATTTCTGTTTAGAATACACCAGAGAATTTTGCTTACTGGAGATAGTGAATTTAATTAACCATTTAGCTTTCAATTAAAGCTAAAATTAAAGCTTCCAGAAAACGTTTTTATGAAAATTCATTTTAAAACTTAGGAAGCGCAAATTATTGTGAAAAACTGGAGGAACCTAGCTTTGTGGACAAACACACAGAGAAACACAAAAAACTACTGTTGTTGGCTTGTTATGCGTGTGTGTAATTTTATCTTTATTATCGAAAGAAGTTTTACTTTTTAAAAGTTTTACTGATTGGGTTGCTGCGAATAAGTGAAATTGCAACTAACGATTCCGCGGATAGCGAGGGCCTTCTGAAAAGAGAAAAGGGATGACTGATAAATCTGACTGCTTAGCAGTACTGATATTTGTTACTTCGTTTATGCACATTTTTAATGTAATGTCCCGTACGGCTTCCTTAGTCTTCTTATTTGTGAATCGGAATGACTTTTGGGTAATAGATAGAAGAGTAATTTAACATTGCTGTTTCTAATATTGTATTCAGTGTAAATCATTTTCGTAAAATAACTGCCACCCCAAGCTAAATGGCCTAGACCAGGGGTTTTCAAACTGTGGCCGCGGATTACAGGAAGTCCGCAAGGATAAGATAGGGGGTCCGTGGATTAACTCATCACGTGAAATTCCAAGTAAATTAAATTTAATTTTGTTCCATTTTGCATCAACATGCAGTATTAATTTATTTTATTTAAACACTTATGTCTAAAGTAAGCTTAAAACCAGTTTTTACTGCGTTAATGCAAAACTATAAGCTATTTTTAGTAAAAATTTATGTATAAATTTCATAAGCGTTTATAGTGGAAATATAAAGGGGTCCGTAAATCAAAATGTTTGAAAACCCCTGGCCTAGTCTACCATGTTAACCAATAGCTAGGAAGAGAAGAGCATCAGAGTGCCGCGAACTCAGCTACCCGATGGTAAATGGTGAAATGTCGTGAGAAAAAGTCGCCAAGTGTTAGCGAGACAAAGGATTGGTTGATTGGTTGTTGGGGGTTTTATGGCATATCAACCACTATGGGTTATTTAATGCCAAATCCAGTTTATATTAAATATATATTATTTCTAAACATAATTTAAGGATAACGTCCTTAAACCACAGCTCGTTTACTCTTACTCGAGTAAATGGTTTCAAATATTTCTATCTGACATGAGTTAGATTATTTAATATAAATAATTAATTCATTTGCATAGCCAATTGATGTAATTATTTATCACTACCAGATTTACTTGCAGTGATTAAAGACCCAACGTGGTACTATTCAACAGTGGTTGATTGCTTGGATTTTTATGGCAAATCTATAAAAGGCAATCTGTGAGTCTATGTGTAACTGTTCCCTATGCACGCCTACATTTTTTAAGCTATGCCATTCAAACTTTCTAGGGACATTTATCTACAGAGAAGCCATATCTACACATACTTTTTGAGTTTAAGTTCAGCAATTTTTACCTTTTGCACTTTTTGGCCAACGGAGCCTATTGTTTACATTTGCTCCGTAAAACATCTAAGATGGTTGCTAGATTACGTCACAGAAATCAAATCACACGTGTCTTAAAAAAAGAAAAAAAAAGTGCCTTTATATTTAATTTTTATTCCGACGTTTTAAAAATTCATTTGGTCAACAAAAAATGTGAAAAATTTTCTCCGTAATTTTGAAATAAAAGAAATATTTCTTTAAAAAGTGTTTTTTTCAAAGAAAAAGAAAAAAATAGACTCATTTTCGTGCAAATGTACATGCTGAACTCAAATCAGCAATTAGATATTGAAGAAACCGACCTTTTTTATGTTAACGACCAGAAAAAAAAATCGGACTTCTTCTCGCTCTTAGTGACAGTCATTCGCTGCTGAATGATTTTAGGTGTAGGAAGAAAATTTGGGCCTATTTACTGGGTTTTTATTTTCACAGGCCCTGTGCTTCACCACCCACCATGGAGTCCAACTTGAGAAGGGAATGAACCAAGGGGGTAGCCCATTCGCCTTGGCTGAGACAGAGATACACGACCAGTGTACTCATTAAGAGCAAAGTCTTGAGCCTCTGCAAAATTCTGGGTATAAAGACTTTCAATTTAACAGCAGTCAAAATTATTTTGCTCTCAACACAGACCCTCAGCCCCCGCCTTCTAGCACATACAAGGTAAAGATTTGGGAAATGTTCCACTGAAGTAGATTCGATAATAAAATAGGGAGAAAAGGAATTTCATGTCGGGACCAGCCGATTGATCGAATCGGGCCTCTCCGACCGCCCGTCTAGTCCAGATAAGGGCCAAAGTGGTGTGTTGTTGGAACATGACCTCTTTGCACCCGGGTCATGGCCTTCTCAATCACCATGATCCCGTCCCCAGACATTACGGGTCGCCACCCACAGCCAACAGGTGACCCCATTGAGGGACTTATACCCTCAGCAGAGGTGCAGACGACGTATTCTAAGGCCTCGTCGACAGGGCGGCGAGACAAAGGAATCTACAAAAGTAGATCAATAAATCTGCTCTCTGAAATTTTTATTGACAAGATTGTAGAAAATAAACAAATAAAAATTAAAAAAAAATGAATGTGTTCTGCATAAAATGAATATATATATATATATATATATATATATAGATAGATAGATAGAGAGAGAGAGATCCTATCATTTCTCAACGGACTTATTGAATATATCTGGAGAGAGAAACAACAGAAAGAGAGAAACCAAAGATGTGTGTGTGTGTGTGTGTGTTGAAAACACCTAGTTCTTGATAAAGATATTTACATTATTAAATTGTTCGGGCCTCAGTTTGTTAAGATATTAAGTTGTACACTCCGAATTTTAGAATTTCTAAGTGAGTTCTTTATTTCGTTCACCGGATTAGATTGTTCTAGTTATCCCAGTATCAGTAATCTCCTTTTTTCAACATTCTAAGTTATGCTGGATCCAGGTATTGAACTCACAACTCTTTGGGTAAAGTCACTGGATTCAACCAACGCTTTTATCTACTGACTTGAGGTCATCAGTGGCTGAACTTTTAGAACTTATAAACTTAATGTCCCAGTTACTGTCCCCCCCCCCCCCCCGAGCTCATTATACAATTCTTTTGTTTGTTATTGTTTTTCTCTAGCACTCCGTATTGTATTCATTTTTATGCTTGTCCGGGTAAGGAGATTTTTGTGATGTAGCATATGCGTTGATTCCTTAAGTTTTCGTATTTTCTAGTGGTGTTCTCTATTATTTCAACTTCATCATAGAGAGTTCAGTGATCTCACTTTTTCATCCATATGTGGTCAGCTACGTCTGATTTGTTTATTTTTCCTCGTGTTACGGATTTTCGGTGTTCGTACAGTCTTATTTTAAGGGGGCGATCCGTGTATCCTTTATATTTCTTACCATATATGCATGGGATGGCGTACACATAGTCCTTAATTATGTTCTCCTCTATGAGAGGTCTCACTGGGAAGAGGTGTTACTGAAGTGTGAAAGCACTTTTGAAGGTCATTCCGATGTTATATGGATCACAGATCTTTTATATCTACATATATTGACTATGTCATAAGTAGCGACCGTGAGATATAGAAACAAGAAATGGTCGGTATTAGGAGTTGTGGTGATACCGAGCAAAAGCGAGAGACCGGATGTTTGTTCTATAACGACCAGAAAGCAAATGAACAAAAATCGTCTTTGCGCATCCGAGTTCGCGCAGATGTTCCGGTTGAAAAATAAAAATTCATGAACTATCAAATCGAGCCGACGCGAATTTTATTTACCAGCCAATGGGAAGCCCAGATTCAAATACAAGTGAAATTCAAAACGAGCTGTTTTGATCCAAAAAGCCGATATAAAAAGCCGAGACAAAAAGCACCCAACAGACAGACATGTGAGAGTAACCAGTGTCTCCCCTTGACCTAAGTCGAGCGGCTACTATGCTTGCCGCTTTCCTTCTTCACTGTCTCAAAAGTACTTACTGACCTCAGGAGCGACTACTTCAAAGACATTCCTCACGCTCCCTACATTCCTAAGCCTTTTATCTCTTTCAGCTCATTATTTGCCATGAACATTTAACCTCCGTTGGACCTATATTCAAGTATTATTTTAATTGTAAAAACATTAATTGATATGTGTATATATAAATGTTATTTTCAACTCAATTTGCTTTTCTTGATTTTATAATCATATTGTGACTTATAGTGGGCTATCTACCACAAGGCCAAATTCCGTTAACCTGCAACGGTATACAATTCCTTCACTAAAATGGACTACTACTAGAAACAGAATAAGAATAGATAAGCAACCCACTATAGAGTAACCTACAACATAACTACTTTTGGTACATGACCATGACAGAGTTCCATCAAACTGAGATAGAAGGATGTAAAAGGATGACAACACAGAAAACAGCCTCAGTTTGTCTACCCTATGTGAAAGGATTATCGGAAAAATACAAAAGACGCTCTGTGGTTGCGGTTTTGTGTCACACCCAAATTTAGCTACACTTAGTAAATTACTATGAGAGAAAAATGTATCTAATTATAGACCAGCGTATGAGTAGGGGATGCTTAAAAATCTCGCGATGAAGAATGGATTATCCACCAAATTCTAATGTTTAGTCATATCGACAGATTTTGAAAGATCGCACCGAGAACTATTCAGTGCTCGTGTGTACGCGTGCCAGACATTAAGAGGCACTTAAAAAGAAAATAGGAAGCAAAAATTATCAGTCAGTTAAGTGCCATACGTGACACTAGGGCGATCATGTCTCGAAAGAGCCATGACTGACTGGGTAGAAGATTTTCCCGCAGTAGGTTGCCATCACTTTCTGCAGTAGACTGAGTGCCAACCAAAGCCATAGAACCCAATCTCTCCTGCTGTTTAAGCCGTAGCTGGAGGAAGAAGAAACGGATGAATACTTTTCCCAGGGGTATTTGTGCATAAGTGAATGCATCGAATTCAACTGAAATTCGAACTCGTCTCTCTGATTTCTCGTTCTGAGCGGATACCACAACGCACCAAATATAATGCAATGTCTAATTCACTGATATTTAGATAAATAACTGACAAAACATATTTATGTGCAGCTTCTAATCTACACTGAATAATATTCCAAAAGAATTAATAGATAACTGTCACTGGAAAATTAGGCATCATGATAGTGATGTAGGTACACTAAAAAACGGCTGTTTGTTTTAGAAAAAAAAAAAATCGTTAACCCCTAACTGTTTTAAAAGAAATTGCCAAAATCGGTGAATCATCAGATTCAAACAAAATTTTCAGTACTCCATTCATAATGAATTGTATTATTTTAATTACAAAAAACTTAGCGAAAATATTGAGAATTTGTTTTAAGGTTAAAGACAAATTATTTTTAAACATAAATACTAATTTCTTCATCACTGCACCGCTGATGTTCCGTATTTCTTAAATTTAGAAAAAAAACAAAAACATTCGAGCGATTTTTAAGAGAGTCGCTGACCTCTGACTGTGCAGGTTACCGGGCGTAAATAAACGTTTCATTGTTTTAAGCAAAAAGTAGGAAATTTGTCAGTCATTTGTTAATTAATCCTTAAATTTACTGACTTCGAAACATATTTAAGAAAAATATTGGAGTTTTAAGAGATTTTTAAATTTATTTACATTATTTTTCGTTTATGATGGTAGTTAGATGAATCTCAGTCAACGTGCCAATATTTTCCAAAAAATGCCTAGAATCTTTATTTGCATACGGAAATAATTTTTTTTTCTAAGACTGTTATATTAAAAAAAAAACAAACAAAAAAAAAACAAAAAAAATTAACTTCAAAAAAAGATTATTTTAATTTTTTTTTTTTTAAAGAAAGTTCCATGGCAGAACCTTTAAACTGGTCTACTAACAGAATTTGATTACCACTGGGTGCCCTGCCTACACTTTTGACCTTGCGCGGAAACTAAGCTAAAAACTTGGAAAATTCGTTATGTATTCATGTTATTGTTAAATTCCAAAAAGATCTTGGATGTTTAATAATAAATTTTTATTCTGCTGAGTTTATTTTCTTTATTTTCGCAAATTAACGAAATAAATAAAAAAGGAAAAGAATCGTCGCACTTTTTCACTAAAAGACAGCTAAAACACACCCACTCACAGCGTAACAGCAGAAAAGGTCACTGTATCTCAGACAGTCTAACTACAGATTAAATTCAATGTTAGCCAACACCTTTTCCCAGCCTAGTTTGCCTAAACGTAATATTCTACTCTAAATACTTTCTTGAGAAAAAAAAAATCTATTTCATAATTTCATTTACGCAAGCCTTGTCTGGGGAGAAACATGACACGACACAAAAAACTCTTAATTGAAAAGAAACATTTACATTGTAACGAAGACGTTTTTTCTTCATTCGAAATTACTAAACATTTTATGCGCGTGTGTATGTAATTAGGTACACCAAAAACGTAATTTTAAGCAAGTAGAATATGCAGGTATATAATAATCGAAACTAATTTCAATACTAATATAAAATTAGTAATTTCTTCAATGAAACAAGACAGGTACCTCCACTAATTCGCTAAAAAAAAAAAAAAAAAAAAAAAAAAAAAAAAAAAAAAAAAAAAAAAAAAGCATAGCATCAAGAGAAAGTCCCTAAACTTAAAAAGAAAAAAGTTTTTCCGTTAAAATATTTGTGATTATTAAGAGGAAAGATAGAACGAAGTAATTTTTCGTTATTTTTTGAATCCTCTATTACACGTTCGAAATTTTGGTTAAAAAAAAACAAACAAAAAAACAAACTTTTTTTTGTCAAATTGTACCCAGAGTTTTACTATAGATAATGTAAATGTTACTCAATTCTTTTTTTGTATATAAAAAACACACACACATTAAACTATAAATTCTTGCAAAAATCAAATAACTGTTGGATTTTAATGAAACCTTCAAGACTTATATATATATATATATATATATATATATAAATGAATGAATGAATGAAATTATTTTGAAATCATTATTTTTAGAAAAACTTGGTAAAAACAGATTTTTTTTTACATCTATTACCCACCTCCACGCAAATCTATGGAATTTCAAGAAATTAAATTTTGTATCGAAAATCTGTTTTATTAGTTAAACGCAGAATTCCTTAGATGTAAATCATTTTTTTTTTTTTTCAAACAGTTGGCCCTTTTTTCCGAAAATCTGCTATGAATAGTAAAATTAAAAAAAAAAAAAATACAATAAAACTATAATATTATTTAATTAAGTAAGCTTATATATATATATATATATATATATATATATATATATATTAAGGATATAGTTTGCAGAAAAAAATTCGATGAATAATGAATTTTTAAAAGAATCGTTTTCATTTTTTTTTAAATTATAATAATCTATAAAAATTCAAAAATATTTTTACAATTTTTCAAAGCCTTTCGGGTTATTAACTTATAACGTGAAGACTATATTTACTAATCGAAAATTGAAAAGTTTGGTACAAATCTTCGAGCTAAAAGATTTAAAATATATTTGTGTATCGGAAACTTTTAATTTAAGTATGGTATTTTCTGTGTTACATTAAATGGTCACGTGCTTCACGGTTTTTCCCTTACAGAAAAATAAAAATTAGTCAATTATGTTAACCATACTTAGCTTATCATATCGGGGTGTTAGCACACACGTCACACTGTGATTAAGAAATAGTTTTATTCTAAATTTCATGCTATAAACAAGTAATGCTTGTGCAAATCACATTAATTTAACTTTGCTATTTTCCCAAAAATAACGTGTTACGATTTTAATTTTGCAAACTTTTTAAAACCGAGAATTAACTTGTTTGCAAACTTATCAAGCTGGACGGAAAAATGATGAATTTTGAAAACTAATAAAAGTTGAGATTCCAATCAATATAATTTTTTATTTGAAAAACACCAGAGTATTTCGCTTACTGGAAATAGTAAATTTAATCATTTAGCTTTTAATTAAAGCTAAAATTCAAGCGTCAAGAAAACTTTTTACTTTTAAAAATTCTATTTAAAACTTAGATATCGAAAATGAGTAGAGGTACCTAAACTACTATTAATCGTATCGAACAAGTCGAATTTGAGATGTCAAAAGTATGGTCATATATTAAATATATTAGATTCCGGCTAACAAGTGATAGAACCCTAGTAAAAGAAAACAGAACTTCACACGGTATTTTCCACCTCCCCACTCGGGCGGAAACCCAAGGCAGATGCGACACAAAGTCAATTAAAGTAGGGATTCCGAGTCCTTAAGCTCAGCCAAAAATATCATGCAGACCCCGCTTAAGGCCGGGTAGGGCTCTTGTCTTTTCACAACTACACACACACACTTTATAAGTGGACACTGAGTTCAACACCCACCGGTGACAGTCTGTTTCAGCAGGCTACAACGCAGTCTTCAGGTATGAAAGGCTGTATCCGTTCTGTGTTAACTTCAGTGTCCACTTTTATATTTACATACGCTCTGTCCTTGATATTGAGCTATTTTAAGAGAATGCCTTAAAACTAAAAGTCTAAAAACTGTATTTCATCACCCCCCCCCACACACACACACGAGAATGCATCAGTAATAATGCAAACTGACACATAGTTATTAAGCTAAGTTTTGATTTGAGATTTTCGCTATCTCAAGTTCAATCGATGTTATTATCAATGTTCACCACTGAATTAAGCGCATTGACAAAGGAGATCATGTTGAAAATTATGTCCTTTTCAAACAAAAGTTCCTTTTATTATCAAGCAATGAACTTATTCACATGCACATCTTTTGAGAAGAGTTATTTCAATATTCTCTTCATAAAGTTCCGACAAAATTATACACAAGAAGATGAGGGTTGGAGAACGGATCACTTGTTAGAATGTTGTAAACGTGTGAACAACATTAAGAACACAAAGATAAAAAGTTTAATTCTTCAAGTACACACACGAACAAAAGTAAACAAAAAGAATACTTTAAATGGTTATGTACAAATTAAATACGTATAAATTATTATTCCCAATGAAAGAAGTTTAAATCTGAGATACGGTAGACTAAAAGTTTTCTAAAACTGTGATACGTTTTTCATGTCTATTCGTTTTTGCCAGGGAAAAATTGAAAGTGGTGTTTGCA
Organism: Ascarosepion bandense; assembly: GCA_037127315.1. Taxonomy (NCBI): domain Eukaryota; kingdom Metazoa; phylum Mollusca; class Cephalopoda; order Sepiida; family Sepiidae; genus Ascarosepion; species Ascarosepion bandense. The sequence goes on from JBBBDQ010000766.1 coordinate 20,393, forward strand.
AAAAATTAAATGAACATAGATGCAGAGTCATTCATTGAAACAAGATTTACTCTCATAAATACAAACAAACGAACGTATCGTGATTTTTTAAGTATGCACGCACAGTTATGTACAGAATATATAGATTCTTTGACAGATGAGTGAAACTTACAGAAATAAGATAATTCTAATTTTCATTACACCTTTTCCTTTTGCGAAACTCGCGGGCGGAAATATATTTTCAAACATTTATTGATTATATTATTTGGGAAAATGTCAAAATTTTCTAGGGGATCATTTTTAGGAGGAGGGGCGTAAGTAGTAACCCGAAGCAAAACTAAAGTTGATTTAGGTTCCAGCCTCTCAAAAAATGATCCCAGTATTTCACAGCATGATTTAAGTTTGACTCGGAATTTAAGTAAACTGAAACTTACGGATTTCAGAAAAACTCAGACAGACATCCAACCGAAAGTTACACAAAAAGGTCAGCGCAAACTGTCATATTTTTGAAATGCACATGCGCGGGTGGAATAACGGTAGTCGCCAAGTCGAGTTCTAATTCCCGCATAGGCTTGCGCTCAATTTTGCACAAATAACCTTTGGAAAAAAACAAAAAAAAAACAACAAAAAACAAACTCTCCTCTTCTCGCCCTTGTCAGGTATAGGCTAAATAGCAAAGAAGATCGAATTAAATTCTCACACCTGCAGTGGCAGCCAATCTAGGAGAAGAACTACGAAAAAAAAAAAAAAAGGTACAGAGAAACCACTCTTTCGCAAAAAGGCATGGCAATTCACAGAAAAAGAAATCTGTGGAGAACTATGTTCATCTATGTCGTGAAGGGACAGGATATAAAAAAATAAATATATGTACCCTTTCGAATGAAAATAAAATATATACAAATGGTAGGTAAAAAAAAAGTTTCTTTTCTTGTTTGTTTTACTAGAAAAGGTAAAAAAAATTACCCAGAGAGTGATAAGATAGACATTCAGTTGATATATATAGTTTTTTTTTTTTTTTGGGGGGGGGGGAATGTATTATAAATTGTTATGTATCGATATCTCATTTGATAAATGAAATGAAATAAATAGATAAACACAAAAAAAAAAAATGGTTAGTGTGAAAAATCATAAAAATCGGTCAAATCCAAGAATTAATTAATTTAAGCCATACTTACTTTTTTTTTTTTTTTTACAAGTATTTCATAGAAGTTTTCTTTGAAAAGTGACAAGTGAACAACGTTCTAGGAGCAAAAGGTAATTTTTGTGTGGGTGTATTTCGAAGACTATTCACTGGGTAGACACATTCAGTAAAAGCGATAAAAATGAAAACAATTCAACCGAGAGTAACGAAGCACAACCAAGTTACTCAAGAGAAGCTGTACACGTGAAGTGGATCTATTTCAACGTTTTCACTAATTTGAGGAAAGATATAATAATATTAATAATAATAACAGACTAGGTTTCCACATTTTTTAAGTAAATAAAAAGCTACCTGCATAAAGTGGTATCATCCAGAAGGCGGTCCGCCTGACAGGGTGCGTCAATGCGTAAGTCGTTATGTATAGAAGCGCAAGGCACTGCGTAGTTTCTAGAAGTGGTTTGGCTCGGAGAGTTCAATAATGGACAATGCAGGAATTGGCGAGTTACCATCAGATAGCGTCAAAAATTCGTTTGCCATGTGACTATCAACTGGTCTAAACAACTGAACAGGGGTAGGAGAGTGAAAACGAGAGGGTGAGGTATGTAATGTTGGGGTGGCTAGATCGATATTTGATACAAGGTATCCATGTGATTGGAGGGACTGGATATATAAAAAAAAAAAAAAAAAAAAAAAAAAGGTGCGTGTCTCCGCGGTTTGAACTGTGTGTATAAGCGAGACGTGTTAAATGACCGTTCGTGTCAAATTTCATTGAGGTGGCTGTACTTTATGACTATGTGTGTGCGTATATATGTGTGTGTGTGTGTATGTTTTACACAAATGGAAGTATATTCCACAGTTAGATATTTACTTTAAGAAGAGCTCAATACATAAGTAGAGCATAGATACATAGTTATTACTATAATAGCAGACTGCAACTCAATAGCTATAAAGTTTCGGTGTTTAATACACCATCATCAGACTATTGATGATTATTGTGTATCAAACACCGACATTTTATAGCTACTGAGTTGCAGCATGCTATATACACACACAGACACACAGATATAGGATGATATGGATAAATTGTCTAAAATACGCAGTAAGGAAAATAACACTGGCATTTCATTTTAACAAATATATTTACCAAAAGTTGTACAAAAATATCTTTAAATACTAGAGTAAATTTATTGAATAAAATTGCCATTGACTTCAATCACAGCTTCTATACAATGCCGGGGTGCCTGCAACTTTTTTGTACAGTCTCTTTGTTTAAGTTGGTGAATGCTGGCATAATCATTGCGTTCAGTTCATCATTTTGTTGGTCTTTCGCTCAACTGTGCCCTCACAAATAATAATCAAGGGTTTGCAATCTGGCGGGGGATTAGATGGCCAAATGTTAAAGGTGATGCGATCGCAGAAATGGTCTGACAACCATAACTCGGTTCTCTTGCTTGTATGACATAGTGAAGAGTCCTGTTGTCAGGCATAGGGGCTCCCAGCAGCCACCACTCTTGACCCAGCGTAGTACCTACTAAAAGTTGGCGTGTTGAGTCTGAGGCTCTGTAGGATTATGACTAAGTATAACGTCGTTTTCACAAGATCACTCCAAACACTTTTCGTAAACACCATGAGATCCATTGAGCTCTTTCGGAATCATCTGCCCTGTTCTCAGATTGATACCCAGACATTCTGAAATGTTCGTATTGGAGCAGGTACATTAAAAAATTCTCTAAAATTGCTCCAGGCTTAATAAAAGCAAAGCTTTATTATTATTATTATTATTATTATTATTATTATTATTATTATTATTATCATTATCATTATTAAGAAAAACCAAATAATTTTTCGATTATTACATTATATATTTTTAAAATTCTTTTTAGACCTTGAACATTTTGGTTAAATTTTTTTCTTGCGCCAGTGGGTGACCATAAATTAGTATAGAACATTTTAGCGTCATTTTGCGGTGTAAAACAGATTGATTTGGAAAAACTTGCAAAAATTAAATAATTGTTGGATTTTTTGGAACTTTCAAAACTTATTCACAAATGAATATAAATTATTTCAGAAATGTTTATTTTTGGAGAATATTGGTAACTTTGTATTTTTTTTGTTTTTGTATCATCGCTTATTTTTATTTTTGTAGGCCTTAATGTTTATATTAGTCATAAGAAGAAGTCCTTGAAATATATATAATCTTTGCGAAAATTCAATAAAACATTAGATTACTGAGAATATTTTCCTAAATTTTCTATATAACTAGATAGTTAAAAAATTATCTGTAAAAAGATCCCCACGTTATATTCGTAATTTTTACAGATATGTCCTTCGTAGAAAAAAATCAATTACATTTCTCAAACATTAAGTTGTCAACAGAGCTGTCAACACATCATAAAAACATCCACTGTCGTGTTAAAAATACTTTTCTACAATGTTTTAAACTAAGAATAAGTAATATATGTTTCAAATTAGATTTATTAAACTTTAAATCGGCTAATCTTCCTCAAGAAAAGTTTCAGGAAAGTATATTTTATTTTCCAAAGATTTTTTTTAATAAAGAGAATGACGTTGCGATGAGAGAATTGTGAATATGACTAAAACCAGTCATTTTAACCATTAAAAAATAATTCCAATCAATTTAAATTTGTTTGAAAATACGGCAAAATATAATGCTTATCGTAAATATTAGATTTTATCTACTAGCTTGAAAGATCTTCAAGAAAATTTCACTTTTTAAAGTTCATTTGAAACCATTTAAAATGTGTCATATTTCTTTTGAGATGCCTATAATATATGTGTGTGTGTGTGTATGTGTGTGTGTGTGTGTGTGTAAGCATTAAATGTATGTAGCACCTTGAAATTGGTTAGTTTCTCAGTTTACTACCAGCAAGCAATGCGCGATAATTTATACACACACAGACAGACAGACAGACACACACACACACACACACACACACAGCAATGTTGTTAGACTATGTTCGTCTTGTTGTGCCAGGCTAAAACTAAGTTTAGTGATCAAATACTATTAATTAGAATCATTATCTCTAAGATGTTAGAACTTAAATTGTTCTGTATATATACGGGTAACAAAAACTGGTGGTAGATACACATATTTGTGCATCTGCTGTTTCCACATAGGATGAAACAAAACTAAGAGGGTAATCATCTGAGTGCACATTGAATGAATTTATTAGAAATTAATTTGAAAAAGAAAAATGAAGATTATAATAACCCCATGCCTTCCAAAAACTGAATGCAGTATAAAGAAACAGGAAAACTTCATTATGAACAAATAAAACGATACTAAAACAGCCATGTACTATCAATTCTCCTATATAGAAGAGAATACTGGACAATTTATCCAGATAAAGAGGAGATTTAAGGTGCCTGAGCAGGTTTAAAGAAAGATGCTGAGAATATCATGGATGGAACATATGAGCAAAAAGGAAGTTTTAAGGAAAATGGAAACAAAAAGAACACGTACTTAGAATCAGAAAGGAGCAATTGAAATTTCTGAGACATATAATAGAGAAAGAAGGCTTAGAGAATTTGATTATTACAGGACGTTCGATACATGCGGAACAGAAGGAAACAGCGAGTAGCCTACCTAATGAGCGTCTGTAATTTTGTTTTAATCTTTTCATGCCATTAAGATGCACGGAGATACTGGGAGTAAAAGAGAATGACAAAACTTCAGTGAAAAGAAAGGGCAATTACAACACAGGATTCAAAATGAGAGAGAGAGGGGGGATGGGAAGCTTGTTCTTAGGAAGACAGAAGATGGCGACTGGCGTTGCATTTAATTTTTTTAATATTGTACGTAGCACTGAAGCGATAAACGGAAAAAGAGTTCAACAAGCAAAAAAAAAAACAAAAAACAAAAAAAAAACAAAAAAAAAAACTACCAGAAAAGGGAAAATGAAATGGTATTAAGGGAACAAAAATTTCTTAGAGCTACAATCTGTCTAGACGAGAAAACGAAAGCATTCAGTAAGAAAATCATGGACCTGTTAAGTATCCGCTGACCTACATTCACTCATGTAGAATCAAAGATGCTTAATAAAAAGCATTGCTTGTCTGGAGTCTCTACTCAAATCTACACTTTGAAAAGTTACTGTCTAAATACACACATATGCATAGATTACACAATAATTGATTTTTTTTTATTAAAAAATTAATAATAATAGAAACCGCAACTAAGATAATTCTGGAAGATAACGTGTTTAATTTGTAATTATCGTGCTCAATATCATGAAGAATAAAAACAACTTAAAATAATTTTACTCACTTATGAATACCCCTATTCCACATTTAGCATCAAATTTCCTGAAGAGTGGATTGGTTCCATGGAACTCAGAATAGACACATAAGATAATGGAAAAATTATTATATGAGAGAGATGAATTCATTTTTCCACCTGCTATGGGTTAAATAGCAAAGTAGATTGGGCACTCGAACTGTGGTTAGCAAACAGTCTAGAAAAAGGACAATGCAATCCAAAACCATATGTAACCCTGATGTAGAACATACTATGCAGCCACCGAAAACCATGGTGTTCCCTATGATTCTTGGCGACTGTGTTATATTTATATATACATTAAATTTTCTTTAGATAGACCGACTCGTTTTTGTGTTGCTTATCCTGTTGACACAATGTTTCAATAGATACATTCTACACCCTTCTTCAAGTGTACAATCTGGAAAGAAAGCAAAATTGTCTCTTTTTGAAAAATAATAATAAAAAGAAAAATAGTGGCAAATATAGAAGTTGGCTCATCTCATGAATACAATCACATCCGCCAATGAATTAATCACTTAGTCTGTATATATCTATTTGTATGGATATATCAAAGCCTAACGAGGAAGAAATCGTTTGTTTTATTATAAAATATAAGATAAAACTTTTATACAATATTTTTCAGCATTGTCAATGCCTTTAATTTAGAAGCAAGTACTAATCACATAGATCGAATATTATACAGTAAAATTTCAGATGACAACAACATATCAGACCGCAAACTTATTGATGCGCCCTCATATGTACTTCGGTATCAGTGAAAAGCCAAATAGCGTTGAGAGTCATTATCATTATTCTTTTACGGCATGTTTGAAAAACTGAACTAGTTCTTTTTATCTTGAATCTTGTTATTACAATATTTCAGAATATCTACCTTATGGCCTTAGTGTGTACCATAACAAATCTTGCAATTAAGACATGAATATCATTCAACCAATCTCATTCTTTGTGGTCCGTTCTTAACCACGTGGTTTTGGCTGATCCGTTCTCTTTGCCATCTTCAGATGCAAATCTTATGAGGCAAAAAAGGATGGGTTCTGTCTCTTTTTTTTTTTTTTTTTTTTTTTTTGTAAAACAAAATATTAAAAAGAAAAAACGTTAAAAATCAGTTTAGTGAGCAAATCATTTTTTTTTAATCATAAAAACATTTTCCATTTGAATTTCTGAAGGAAGGAGTTATTTACATTATTTGCAGTTGGACTGATGTCGTCATTTTTGTTGTCATCACAGCATTGCGGCTGTAATGCTTTCCAGGTGTCTTAATTCGAGTAACTTTTAGGGAATTTTGAAGGTGAACCGATTCGATAAAAAGAGATTACAACGGCTGAAACGCTGTGATAGTAACAACAAACATGAGGACGTTAGTCCGACTGTAAGTAATATAAAAAATCATTATGATTTTCAAAAATTTAGATCGTATGTTTGCAGAAAGAACGCCAAATACTGACCGAAACACTGTAGTAGCGATCTTTGGAATTAAGTCATGTTTTAAGCATTTTTTTCTTTTATAATCAGAAGTAATTTCATTGTTTAGTTTTTGTTATTTCTGTTTGGATAGAACTCATGCATTTGGCAAAGGTGCAAATGAAAGTCCCTATTCTCTGCTTCATATGTAACGAAGGATATCTAAATGTGTATGGAATCAAAATAAATTTATGCGCATTACTCTATCGCAACAATTGTTAGAGGTTCATAAAATATTAACCAGACTTTACCAAATATAAGAAAATATCCCAATTCGTACAAAATTAATGTTTTACAATATAAGAAACACAGAAGAATTTATGATTATTGCCAAATATAAAATTCCTATATTTATTTAAATGCAGTACTGGACTGGCGTTGAGATCTCATCAATTTACAGCTGAGCTGGATAGATGTAACCGTAAATCCTACGCAAGCAGTTTCTTTCCTCGCACTTCTTGCTTGTGACACTCCCTTCCGGTTTCATGTTTTCCAGCTAATTTTAATCTGAAAAAATTAAATGCAATGTCAATCGCTATCTTCTGTACTCCTACTTACTCGTCCCTCTTCCCATTCTTTATTAATGTTTCTGTTCCTAATTCATTCACGTGTTGCATATTACACCTGGTTTTGAATCTCAACGAACAACCATGACGATCGTCTTTAAATATAACGAAGAACACATATATAAAAATATAAACTTTTATTTTTATTCTTCGTTGGTGACGACTATGTGGAGGAGGAGTGGCTGGCGAGAGATTGTGAGAGAGTTAAACAGCGAGAATTCTCTGTGTTATCGTCTGTCTCTTCGGCCAGAAATCCCAAACTATATAAATTCAAAATTCCTATGCAGTTTTTTTTTCAGGTTGTCGCTTAATTGACGTTATCTATAGCCAAATACAGTTATCAATCATTTTCACCGGCTATTGTCTTTCAAGCTTTTGTTGTTGCCTGTGTTTTCTGTCTTTGATGTCAATCATATCTTTGTCGGCCATTGCCTGTGTTAATGACTTTTGATGTTGCACTCCATCGTCATTACCATCCACAACCAGAATATATTTTTGTCAATATTTTTACCGTGTCACGGTAATATATTGCAAACACCCTGTTACCCCTTGTAGCTTTACACCCCTACATAGAGTGACACCGACTAAAACAAAACAAAAAAAAAGTTGCTGCAGTAATTATGTTCAAAGAATTCATTATCTCTTAAATGCTTAATTGGATCATTCATCACCTTGGGCCCAACAGAAGGTTTTTTTTCAGCATGAAACATTAAAAATGTAACTGCAAATCCATTTTCGTTCATACAACTTCAAATTATTGGAACTGGTGGGGTTTCAATGGAAAACTAGTCTCAATTAGTCTCAAGTCTGGGGGCAGAGATCCTCCCAGGTATTACTCCTCTTTTAGAAAGGGGATTATTATTCCATAATAGGGGAAGTGCCGATATTGGTCGAGGAATTTTTGTATGGCGACCGAACCCTACTTTAAACTTTGACCTTGTGTAACATTCTATGCGATTAGGAGCATGAATTAATAAACATAGAAAGTTGGATTTTATTTCAATACATTTAACTTTTCCTTTAAACTAGAGACACCATGAAGAATTATTTTTTGTCGGAAATTTACAAGAAAGTGGAAATTTGTTTTCGTATGATGTGTTTCATCATTTAGGGCTTCACTAGACTATGTGATGTTGATGTTTCAGCAACATAACGAAGGAGTGGGAACGCTGAAATTTTACATCTAAATTAAATTAAAATTTTTTTTTTTTGTATACTAGTTATAAAGCGTAGCTTAGATGTGCTACAAAGTGGAAAATGTAAAGCACTCAGTGAGAATTGAACTCCCTATTCAATCGTAATTGATCGAGCAAAACAAGCTTACCATGTCGAAGTTTTCAATGTGTTTTATAGTAGATTTCACTTTGTTTATTTTTATTTTTGTTTTATCACTTTTGTTATTAAATATCCCAGATTGTGATAATAGATCTACCAAGAAAGATGAAATGTAAGAACCAGGACGGAAATTCACTTTGAATGATCTAGTGATTAAATCACTTTCTACACATTTTCATCTTAGTAAATTACTTTCTTTTTTAATTAAAGTAGCATTTTGTTGTTGTTTAGCAGCATATCAACCTGTTTGGGTTATTTAATGCTAAAATCTAAATATTTCGTATGCAATTTTATTTCTTGTCTTTTAAATAACAATGGTTTTACAAGTGATACAAGTATTACTAATTAACTCATAAGTGAGAGAAGGGGTGGATTCATAACTTTCTCCAGGTTATTTGAATGCAAGTGAATATAATGAATACAAGTGTAACTGGAACTGCTTTCCGATTAACAATTCTGATCCATTATACCACCCACACATCCAAGCTTAGAATATCAGATATTCCCAAGCGGTCACCTATTTAAGTATTGATCAGACTCGACATTGCTTAACTTCGGAAATCTTTCGGGAACCAGTGTTTCGATGTGATGCGGCCGTAAGCCAGCCTATTTTAACATCAAAATTATGGTCTGACTCATTACAGTGAGCTACTCATCCTCTGACTTTTAGAGCAAGATAAACTCATGAATGTCCGAGCTAGCTCAACCGAATAATAAGAATTGTGTACATCATTATTGTACATACAGCTAATATATTGAGCGTGTTGCTTTGTAAAAAGATCCCTTTTGTGTTCATACAATCTTATTTAAAAATTTCTAGAAGTTTCTCTTATATATTTCTAGTGGCAATTATTAAAATGTAATAAAGTAAATTCATCCTTCAAGTTTTAGCTAATTATTATTTTGTTTTGTATTATGACTTTTGCTTTATTAGTAGTTGTAATACATTTTATGCTTAACAATTAAAAAATGCATATGTTACTATTGTACTATTATGTACGTCTAATGCAGTGAGTGTGTTGAGATCTTTTGTTTCCCAGGGTAATGATTATCAGAACTGGAAATGGAATCAGAGAACTGAATTCAAATTTAAGTTGAAGCTGTTTATTTTCATTTAGTTGTAATGTCAGTGCAATTGTCCATATCCCTATGACAAAAATTTTCTTGTCTTGGTTATACCACAATGTTTGCATACTTGGAGAAAACGATGCTTTCATAGTTAATGCCCAGACAGTAATAATTGTTAAAAGTTGTTACACCCATTATCAACCTTAAGCTCTTCCTATTCCCCTACCTCTGCTCTAGCTTTTAGCTTGTTTACCTCATCTCTGAGTGTCGATAAAAAAAATAAGTTTGACCAATATTTCATAAAAAAAAAAAAATCTAAAAAGAAATTTACTATTCAGAGGCAAACAATTATGTTTCAAACATGTTTGCCATCAGCAGCCTGGGTTTATTAAAAAAAGACAATATTCATTGTGTGTAAGGGTAGATACAAAATAATATTCAAGCAGACAGTGTAGAGAGAACTCAAACCAAATAATTGATTAATATTATGACATCACCAACATTTAGACCAATCACTGAATAATATGAGGAGAGTTTCTGCATTCATATGATTTTTGTGTTTGTGTGCATGTGTTCTTTCTGCTATTCATACAATAACAATATCACTGTGAATTTATTCAATAAAGGACAAGTTTATTGTGGAAAGTATAAGGCTATTTTCCTGATTGTATTCATTCAATAAATCTGAAATTAAATTAGGGGGTCACTGCACCAATTTATTAAAGAAAAATTTCATATTTTTTAAAGTTTTAACTTATTTTTCAAACTTTTACCTTTCTTAGAGGTGCGGTTGTCAATAATGATTTTAACAATGTAGAAAACGGAATCAGTGGGCCTGAATCGAATCCCAGTTAAGCATTCATTTCACAAATCTAATTTTTCAACAATCTTTCAATTCAGTGGTGAATATCAATCACATAGATTAAATATTTGTGTGAAAATTTAATATAAAAATTCTGTAATAACTGTCAGAAAACAAGCTTATTAATCCATCTTTATCTGACCATAAATGGAAGTAGACTTAACATAATATTATGCAACAAGTGCTAAATGAATTGTGAATCTAAATATGACAGCTTCTAATCCAATTTAGGAAATGACAAATCACACCATACTCATAGAACAAGCTGCCAAGTGTAGCAATGCAAAAGCCAGCTTCTTGAAAATAGCAAAGTCTTTATTGTTCATGGTCAGAAATAAGCTGTGAGTCTATGGTGAGAAGATATCCTCCATGGCAAAAAGAAGAAGCATTCTGAGCAGTTATATAATATATTCATCATAAAGGTTAAAAAAAGAAAAAAAAGAAAAAAAAAAGAAGAAAAACGTAAATCAATACACTAGCAAGTATGTATTCGAGCAGGACTACTGCTAGCTACATGATCAACATGACCTAGGTGTGATTCACGAAAAATTCTCAAGATCATGTCATCCCTAATATCTGTTCTCTGAGCTGTATGGATTTAAATTTCTTTGACTGCAATATTTGAAGTCTGCTACTGTAGTGGCCAACAAGAACAAAAGTCACTAAATTCAGATATGCAGTCACTTTCAAGTTTTCATCTTGGTAATATCTTCTCAATTACCTTTCACACACACTATATATAAGGATGAAGGAATCAATACTGTATGGTGACTAGCAGTTTTATGCTGCATTGCAGTCTAAGTGACACTTCTGCATTAGCAGGTTTTATATATAGGTCTGTGGAGGATTAAAGAAAGTGGTTTTTGTATAGGTCACTGGGAGATTAAGGGATGTGCTTTTTGTTTTATCATAATTTAAAAGAAATTCTTGTTATAGTATAATTCTTAGGGTTATTTGTGGTCCTGACCTCTATATTGTTTGTTTATAATTATTTTGTATAAATATAAAATCATATATACTGTATTGTATATGTGTAATCTCTGATATTAAGCATTTTCTGTATAAATATAGCATATATATATATATATATATATATATTGCGATGGTTAATTTCTCTAAATTACACAAAAGTGAAAATCACAGACATCTCATTTTAACAAATATATTTACTAAAATTGCACAGAAATATCTCAAAATACTAAAGAATAAATTTATTCAATAAAAATCGCCATTAGTTTCAACCCTGGTCTACAGACGATTTTGGAATCTTCTGCAACTTTTGTGGATGATTTCCTTGTTTTGTTGGTGCCTCACTCATAATAATCAAGAGGTTGCATTCTGAGGAGTTGGATGGCCAGATGTAAGAGATGATGTGACCACAGAAATTGTCTGACAGCCATGACTGGGTACACCTGTTTGCATGGCATGGTGCAGAGTCCTGTTGCCAGATACAGGGTCTTCCAGCAGCTATCCTCTTGATTCAGGGAAGGGAAACCTCCTCAAGGCACTTGATGTAGGCCTCCATGTTGAGTTATTAGGCCCTGTGGAAAGATGAATGGAGGCATGATGTCAACATCACCAGTGATCATTCCAAACACCTTCGTAATCACCATTAAACTCATCCAACTTTTTCTGAATACTTTACAGTCCTCAAATTGACATCTAAACACTCTGAAATGTTTGTATTGGAGCTTCTGGTGTGAATTCCAAGCAGTACAGCATGTTTCCAAATTTCTAGCAGAGTGACTGACGTTATGGTATTGTGTAGTCGATAAAATCAAAAACAACGCTCATGCGCAAATTTCAGCTAAGCCATTACACTGTGTATATATATCACTAATAATCATCTAATAAAATACCCAAGTGCCACCCAAGGTAGGAGTTAGTATTAGGAGTTATATTACCATAGGAAAGAATGCATGTTAGGAGTATAAATCTGAAACAAGGGTTAAACGAGTGGAGAAGAGTGTGAACCGGGCAAGAGGCTGACCTATCTATTTCTATATATATTTGGAATACCATGATTGAGAAAGATGAAGAATATGTTATGGGCAAGCTTTGGAATCCTGGGGCTTGTGATAATTTTGGTATATATAATGTACTTTCAGATTGACCTTCATGAATACTGAATAGACAGTTGAAAACTTTTTTGCCACAAACTTTTGCATACTTCTATGAGAGAGAAGGAAAATTTTGATTCATGTGCTAAACTTTCCTTACTATGGTAAAAATACAAACAAATGTCTTCTTTTATATGCTATGTTTTTTCAGAGAGTAAGCGATCATTGCTTTTCATAACTTCTCCTCTTTTATAACTCTTAGCAATGTTTGTCTTTTTACTATCTCTCCCAATTCTTGTTCTGCGATTGTCCTTTGTCCCTCCTATTTTCCTTTGTCCCTCAATATGTACTATGAGTGTCAAATTCTCCAAGCCTTATTAAGTTTGTCAGAAATTTCAACTGCCTTTTTCTGATTCTAAGAATATAAGTATCTTGCTTGTTGAAAAAAAAAAAAAAAAAAGAAGAAGATTAGACTGTGTCAATCTTTCAATATGCATTTCCTTTGAAAATCAAAATCAAAATTTTGGCTTGTTCCCAGGCTTGAACACTAATCATTGAAACAGGTCAAAAATTTACAACTACCTCACCCACCAAGTGAACTTTTCCTTTGATAGAGGTAAAATTATCTTCTATTTTACTTAAGATGTAGGAGCAAATGAATATTAAGAAATAATAATATGTTAGGTTACTCTATGAGTCCTACTGGTACCATGCAACCCAGTATTACCTCCTGCATGGTTAGGTCATCGGTGATTATACCTTCGCTCACCTGACTCATACTTGGTTGAGGAGAGTGGTTAGATACTCAGCAGGATTAAAATTCAAATTTGTCAAAGGGTGGATAAACCTTGGAGGTTCAATGGGCTTCTAATACAATGGGTTCCACTGGGCTTTGTACCTATGTATGCAGTTGAAAGTGAAGTAACAACATCGGCCTACTAGATTTAAGTCAACAGTAAGGATGGAGTGTTATTATAAAGTAAAAATTTTATTAAAAGATTCAGACTATTTACATTATTCAGAATGTTGTCCTCATCCTTTGTTGCCGTATTCACAATGTTTTGAACATTTTATGCTCAGACCTTCTTTAAGTGATTGAAATTTCAAACTGAACCCTTTAATTCATTCATTCTTTGGGGTAGATAGTTCTAGTTCCACGAGTTATGCCTCTTCCAAATGTCTCAGCATCAGTTATCCCCCTTTAACTCATCTCTTTTAAATTTTTGCCCACCTCTGCTGCAGCCAGATACTGAACTCACAACTCTTTGGGTCAAGTCATTAGATCCAACCAACATTTTTATTGACTGTACCATATGTCTCTGAATATGACAACAAATTTAAGAACAACAATCTGAACAAGGTAAATAGTGTAAATAATTAAAATACTCAGAAATATAGACAAAAAAGTTTAGCTCATAAACATGTGACTAGCTATAAGCTTACTGGTATGCTGACACAGTTATGTCAAGTCTGTGCAAAAACTATCTTTATTAAAAACTAAGAACTGAATACACAGTAAAAACATTTTAAAAAATTAAGGAAAAAGGAAAGTCTGTTCACACATGTTTTTTGCTATATTTTATATATATATCTTTTATTTTCTTCTCTGGTAGCTGTGTTAAAAGTAAATCTGTGAGGATAAAATTAGATTTCAAGATCATCATTCATCTATACTGGTCCTTTTAAATGAGTAACACTGACAAATGACAAACAATCCTAACACAAAGACATTGAAAAAAGATCTCTCGAATACTATCTTTCCACATCCATGATTACCCAACCTTAACATCAAATACATATTAAATACATTTATCATATACCAACAATGTTCCAAAGTTCACCTAGGATGCACTGCTTAGAGAAATAGCCAGATGAGTAGCAAACTTGTCAAGCAGTAATATCAGTAGCCATGTTGAATAAATCATTTCAAATGAAAACATGAAAATACCAAAGAAAAGTACATACTTGGAACTTTAACATTTTTTTTTATACACTTCTAAAATCTTTTACCAAAGACTTCATCCAAGTATTAATTACTGCCTATCTGAAAACAAATAACAAAAGAAATCTACAGTAGAAACACTTAAAAGCATTAAGAAACCAAGCTAAATATAAGGAAATCACATCATTCAGACAAAGGAAAGGTAATTGTTATTATGAATAGAAGCACATACAATCATAATATTAATTTAATACTCAATGATAATGATACATATAAAAAAAATAGATGAATACAAAATAATTATAGAGACAGAGAAATTTAAGAAAGCAATTAGAAAATAGTTAGCAATGGAAACAAATGATGGTATAAACTAATAGAAGCACTCCCAATGAACATTGGGAGTGCTTCTAAAAGCCATAAAAAATGTTGGCACCTCTACTTGAAACAATCAGCTCATATAAAAAATTCATACAACCTTGTGAAAAAAAAACTAAAGGGAATAAATATGAGGGGTAAATTCATGGCTAGTTTAGATGTTAAATAATTTTATTTTAATGTCCCTGTTAACAAATGTTTAAGTTTAAAAAAAAGAAAAAACATAGCAATCAAAAATAAGCTTCTCCTTACCAATTGCTAGAATCATAAAAAAATCTTAACTCTTTACAAATGCTAGTTCACTTTAATAATCATTTTTATGAGCAAAAATTCAGATTGACAATAAGTTAAACTTTTATGGAAGTTTTAGCTTGTCTTTTCTTAGTTTCTTGAAACTGATCCTTTCGAAAAGTATTACATGATCTTGTAAATAAACTAAACAAAGTTGAACATACAATAGGATTTATTTATGAAATAGAAATAAGCAACATATTACCATCACTGGATATCATGTGAAACCATTCTTGATTTATTTGTCTTTTTAATGGCATATCAACATTTTATGGGTCAGGTAATGCATAAATTTAATTTTCATGGGAGCTTGAAAGTAATAAAAATATGTTATTCCACTTTCACAACTGAATACATGGTAGATGAGATTCAGCTTTTCTGCATATACAGGTTTGTGTGAACATTATTACTAGAGGTGGTGATGTGTTTTATGTTGAGGTTTTGTTTGTTGAAATTATATTTTGAAAGAGTTTGATTCAAGAAATTGTTGGATATTATATGGGTTAATACCTTGGAAGTTCTTTTGTGTTGGTTGTTTAGCATTATTTTAAATATATTTGGTTGAAGTTACAATTTGCTAATATGTGCATATTGTTAGTAATTTTACTATAAATATGTATAGTTGGTAATTTTTTTATATGAAAATGTATTGCTGGTATTGTTATTATCAAAATATATTTTTATACTTTCATAGTGTTTTGTATTTTGCCGGGAGTTCATAGTTTGCCCATAGCTAGAACCCAAACAGGTGCTACCACCCTAGGTCAGGGTGGACCTAGGAACAACAATAATTAAGAGCTGGTTCTACACTCCTCACAACTTCCAATCAATGTTACTGGATGTAATTTATTGTCATACAAAGGATAAAGGAACCATCCTGATGACCTAAATAAGTCTACTGCACATCAAATAATCAGAATGACATAATCAATTCCTATTCTCACAATATCAAGATGGTAAAATCCAGAATAATTATCATATATATATATATATATATATATATATATATATAAAAATGAGAAGAAATATCTTGAAAATACTTTAAAATCCTACAATACCCTCATTATTTCATATTCAATATGAAACAGAAGGCTTGTCAAATATTTAAAAAATAAAAGAATCAATCATTAAAGTAAATTCAATGAATCAAGATATATTATTCTACCTACCAACTATAACAACTATAATTGAAAAGATTTTATCTGAGATTTATATTTTTTACAATTTCAAAAACAATCAGAAATTTAATACAAAATAAGTTAAAACTTGAAGGAGGAATTGACTGTATTATTTTTAATGAGTACCACAAGGAATAAAGAGAGACCTCAAGGAATTTAAATAAAAAAATACATGATCTTGTACAAAACAATACATTCAATTAGTTGCTGACCATAATTTCAATTAATGAAAATGCTGCTTTAATTAAAAGGGAAAGCAATTTAAAATAATTTACTAATGTAAAAGTATACAGAAATTGCTTTGATCATTAAATCACCCACAGTAAATTTGTGTCAAAGTTTTTACATCTTATCTTTCTTGGCAAATCAATTATCATGATATGGAATATTTAACAAAAATGATAAAAACATACACAAAAAGAAACTAAATAAAATTAACTAGACTATATATCAAAGCACATATCTAAAAAAAAAAAAAAATTACCATCCCCTCCCCTATATGCACATGTGTAGTTACATCAACAGAAACATTTTAGCCAAATGCAGTCCTACAGAACAAAATGCATCAAGCAAAAATCTTTTTACAGTCATTAATTTTCCTAGCATTGTTTTGATATATATATAAAAAAAAATTATCATATATGTATTTATAAAGGAAAACTTAACACATCATTTAGATATGTTATAAATTATAATTCATTTCTATAATCTAAATCAGCTCATGTCATCAGACCACACTATATTCGTTCCATTTGGTATAAATATTTTCCCAGAATAAACATTTCTTTAAAATGAAATGGAAAACAAGTAAAAAATATTTAAAAACAGAAACCTTAGCATATATATATATATTATGGACTCTCCTGTTGATTTCAACGTATGAGTGTCTAAATCAGTTAGACTGCCACACAGAGAATTGTTTTGAGTGGTGAAGGCTTGTGTAGCACCATTCACACTTTTTGGAACTGCTGATAACAATTGGTGCAGAAGTTTGTCACAGATCGCATGAACAGCAGACCTCAGTTATTTAACCCATAACTGGGGGGAAGGGACAGATTAATACTTTTCCCAAGAGTACCAGTGCGTAAGTGAATGCAGAGTGTTCGACTGGAATTGGAACTCGGCTCACCAATTTCCCACCACACCACAACGCACATCCGTCAATAAACGCTGACAGCAACTGGTATTTCCATGCCGTCACCCATTTAAGTACTGACCAGTCCCAATGTTGCTTAACTTTGGTGATCAAGCGAGAACCGGTGTATTCAACGTGATATGACTAAGTATATATAAAACCTTTCTCATTTTTGATATATAAGGATCTAGCAGCTCAGTTTTTAGAACTAAACAGCCAGTCTACCCAAATTTAATTTGATTATAGTGGTGAAGGTTTGTCCAGAAAGTACTACAATTTTTGGAAGAACCAAATACAGAGAACTGTTATATATTGTTTCCCACAAATTCTCCAAATGCCCTTCCTCAGGTTTTGAATTCAATTTTGTCCTTCTCCAGCAGTTTCCAACTAGTGGAGGAGGAATAGAACAGTTTGCACTTATATTTAACCCATAGATAGTGGGTTACAAGAGAGATTCATGCCTTTCCCAAGGCTATTTGTGCATAAGTTAATTTAACAAACTTGATTCGAATTAAAACCTACCTCTCAGCTCACACATCAGCCCAACCAAAAATCTCTTCCTCCGAAATTTACATGTTTGTTCATTGGTTAGAATTTTGAAAGTCAGGCCCTGAAACTTTTCAGTAGCTATCATATATATTTTTTAAAGATTTTATTTGTTTAAATATTTTTTAATGGATACTCATATCTGAGTAGATGCTCTGTTTTTTTTTTATTAATAATCAGTATATTTATTTATATCTACTGGCTTGAATAACCAAGAAATCTTGTTAAGAAAATATGTGTAACAAGATTTCTTGATTATTCAGGCCAGTAGATATAAATATACTGTTTAATTATAGAAAAAAACAAAAAAAAAACAGAGCATCTACTCAAATACGAGTATCTATTAAAAATGTTTCAACAGATGAAATTAAAGAAAAAAATGTTGGATTTAATCCATTCCGTAATGGATTTTGTAAAATTTTGTACACACACAGGGCTGCAAAAGTAGGTATACTAAATAAAAAACAAAATACATTCACAAAATGTTTTGTAGTGATTATACAAACATATCAATACCTCAAATGTTAAAACTGTTTGCCCCAGTCAGTCACACACTCTTTACCTGTAAAATATTTACCATTTATTAATAAAATTTTTAATAAATGTATTAGAAAAAAATTATGAAAATAAAAATTCTAAAAATGATTTTAAATGAAATTAAATGAATATTATTATCACTATTAATACTGACAGATATTTACTACTTTTGCAGCTGCCTGTATAAAGATAGATACAGAGAGATAAAGAAATTTCCATATATACCATATTTTTATTTAATATTACAGTATCATGGACTTGGGCTATGGATAAGTATTAATAGTCTATGGTATCTTGGTAAACATTAACTTATCAGAAATCTCAACTTCACAGACAAGACCCAGGAAATATAGCCATTTTGTTAAGAAATATGTCACTTAAACTAAGACTGAAAAAACTTTGTTAAACTAAGTCATTAGGTAGTACAAGATACTGTTTTAGTAGAGATCATAATTTTTTGTATTTTAAGTCTAGAATTTACTATTCTTTCTTCCTGGATTTTCTCCATGGAGATCTAGACAGTTGCCCATGGCAACAACTCCCCCTCCAAACACCACTACTTGCTTCCTTCCTTCCTTCCTTCTCTATCCAGCAAATGCTATAATGTGATGTTAGCCTCAGAAACAAACCTTAGTCTGTGTTGTTGATTGGCTCTCTGCATGCCGCATTACCGATGTTCCTCGCCTATGATTGAGAGGAGGACACGATCATCATTAT
The DNA here is from genome assembly GCA_037127315.1 of Ascarosepion bandense. Lineage (NCBI taxonomy): Eukaryota > Metazoa > Mollusca > Cephalopoda > Sepiida > Sepiidae > Ascarosepion > Ascarosepion bandense. Next base: position 39,886 of record JBBBDQ010000766.1, read on the forward strand.
AACAACAGTCCCTACTCAGAAGTATCACTGTTACTGTCACCATCAGAGACAAAGTCTTGCATCACACAAACACACCAAAACAAATATAAATGTACATTTCTGTCTTTAATAAACG
>JBBBDQ010000766.1:645000-842500 GCA_037127315.1 Ascarosepion bandense
AAAAACAAAACAAAAAACAAAACAAAAAAACAAACAAACAAAACAAAACAAAAACATCAACCTTCATCTACATATTAAGCATTTTTCATCAAAGGGTTCAAGTACTGATCCTCGCACTAAAAAACAACAAAAACGAAAACAAAACAAAAACGAAAACAAAACAAAACAAAACAAAAAAACAAACACTTTTTCAAAGTTTCGTTCATTTGTTCATACCGTTTTTTGTATATGAAGGAATAATCTAAAACATAATAGTGTTTCCGTTAAAGGACCAGCCATGTGGCTGAATTAACCGTGCACATTTCGCACCTGTGTAAATACTTCAAGTTATTCGTACTCTCTCTTCCAAGTTACCTCACAATAATCGCTAAGCGATTTCATATTACACCGAGCGTAGCCTGAAAGGGGTTTCAAATTAACCTATGCACTGTTCAAATTAACGACCTCGCTGTTTGACCTAAAAGGATAAATTTTTGTTTCCAACTCATAAGTTTATTGAATAATAAACTTTTGATAAATAATGATCGTACGGTAAATCTGTTCGTATCAGTGACAATTTAAAAGCGCTGGCGCGACCTATTGGGTGATGATTTATTCTCCAACCTGGAAGTCTTATTCCACAGATGAAAAGTCGCTAGCCTTTTACTACGATATCACTGTTACTATGCCAGATGTTCAGACGAGTTACATTCCTTAGTTTCATCTGCTCAAACTTTCACAGCTATGATCCACCATGCCATGTTCGCAGTGGAAAAACATCCCCCATTCTGTATGTGTTTCTTTTATGAAAAACAAGTTCCACTCAAACAGCTTCTTCCTCAGAATTGTTACTTTTTGAATAAACTCCCTAGAGAATGCTTCCATGACAACGACAATTTCGACCTTTAACTGATATCTAGCCTATTCATCTTTAAAATACTCTATCTTCATCCTTCCTCCTCCCTTACAATCTTATTCAGTCACTGTCTACATTGAGTGGCCCTTGGCACGAGTGAACTTGTCTACATTGAGTGGCCCTTGGCTCGAGTGAACTATCAGTAAAAAAAAAAATGTTTACAAAGCCTACGCAAGATTGCTTTGCTCTTTTTTGATATTCCAGAAGCATATGTCTAGTTAAAAACATCAAAATTGAATTAACGTTGTTAGGTATGACGTGCGTGAGACTTGTGTTCTTTAGATATTGAGGGCTTTGAATGGGCTACTTAAAAAAATGCCTTTTAAAAAATCTTTTTTTTTCGAAGTAAACATATGTAGTAGGTTGAATCACATTTAAGATAACCTCAGTGGCAATTTGAAATAACTTTCATCCTATCTTCCGGTAACCTAAACGCGATTTTGAGTTACCGTCGTGTCAAATGACACGATGCAAGATAAACCGTCAGCAAGAAGTAAAACCGTTGGAAGACCTCATATCCAACGTCAAGAAGGCAAAGTTCAAATGGTATGGAACACATTGTTTCTAATGCCATATTATTTCTATTTTCAAGGTTATATTGTAAGCAAATGAAGAGGCAGGCAGAAAGAAACATCGCCTGACAATGTAACTGAGTTGACCAGAAGTTCGTTCACAGAGACTTAGATATTGACACATAACTAAGTCGTATGGAAGTAGCTGGTCAAATGTTCAGGTGTGGAGCGATCTTACCACCACACTTTGTAATGGGAATGATAGTGATGAGTTAAAAAGTGAAGCAGGAATAATATGAAAATGCCACATAAGTATTAGAGTTTGATGGTAGAGCTAGAGTTAGAAAAAATTAAATTGGAACTGAAATTCCGACTTGGAAATCTTCCAGTTCCCAATACCCTTTTGATAACAGGTCGTACCAACATCAAGGCAATATCAAATATGTTTTCTTTTGGTGACACAAAGCGTAAACAAGTTTTTTTAAGACCAGCACTAATTTCGTTTAGGTTGACATCGTCATTTCTTCTATGCTATTCATTAAGTTTTTTTTCGTCGAATCTTACCACCTCGTGTTGAGTCGGAACACTTGAACGTTAGAAATATTATATGTACAATTAGCTGTGTCCAGATATTACAGCCATATTGCTGTTATATTTACAGCGTTGTTATACGCGGTGTATCAGTCCTACCTTGACTTGTAGGGATATGTGTTTCAAGAAATCTACGAGCGAATGCCTGGAACCATGAAGATTACCGTACACTATATATACTATTTTCTCTATACATGCATACGAAATATGTCTAATTAATAAATTCAGTTATCAAGAAATTAAAATGAGTTGTGTGATAGAAGATTAGTTTTTATCCTAGATCTGAGTAACATCAGTATAAGATTTTTTTCATTCCTTATTAAGTAAAGCAGTTTCGCCTTTTTATTTAAAAGAAGCATTTTACAAATTCTATTTAGCATATTTAAGTTATCGGCATCACTAATTTTTGGATTTGGGATGAATATCAAGTAATGTCTATTGAAGTGTATATTTTGCAGTTTACTGTAGATGGCTGAAACTACAGAATCGTAACTGAACATGGGGAGAACAAACTATATTGTATTTCGAATGTTTTCCGACACCAATAACGATGAACGAATGTTTCCTTAGGAAACGCCTGTGTCTTAGGCGTCTCTCTGGGACTTAAACTCAACCTGTACATCCAATCTATTGCTAAAGATGCTGGAAAAATGGTCGGTTCTCTGTACTGTTCCAGTAAATGCCTGACTCTTAATATCCACTACTTTTACAAGGTCCGGATAAAGCAAATATATATATATATATATATATATATATATATATATATATATATATAAATTCCTTAAAAAATTAAAAAATTAAAAAAAATAATGGTCTGTTGCCATATATAGGCAGTCTCGATAGAGTTGAAAAGCGTCTCCGCGTCCTTGTGGGTGACAGATTATTTTCACATCTACAACTACTTTTACACAGATGAAACGTCGCACGCATCTCGCTGCTCTTTCACTCTTTCCATGGAAAGTGCCCAGACGAACTATATTTCTTAGTTCCACCAGTTCTAACCTTCAAGTCTCAAACCCGCCATGCTACGCACATTGTAGTGAACCACTTTCATTCCCTTCGTATTCCATTTTTAAGACGTAAATTTCACTCGAGCACCTTTTTCCCACGAGCTGCTGCTATGTGGAACCGATTTCCTAGAGGATGCTTCCTTAATCACTACAATCTTAACTGAAGAAAGTCTAGGCATAACAGTTACTTTCCTCACATATCCACAGAAATACGGCCTCTGTAACTCACTACTTCGAGTGTCTCTCGCTTTTGTACAGGGCGAATATCATTGTAAAAAATAATAAGTTTTGTTATCGGGCTCTGAGTAGCCACAATTTCGGTACACCGTATGGTCGAATTTGTCACTCATTATTAATAATATCTTAATCTCAATGTTACGATTGCTAATGGCTACGTAGTACTTACAATTATACACAGATTTGAAAATGTGAGTTACTCATTTTTATACACATCAAAGTGCATAATGATATAAAGGTCGAGAGAAGGACGACAATTATGTTAGGAGTTATAAAGCAGTCACTTAACAATCCAGTAAATATATCAAAGTTAAGTTGGAACTTAGCAAAGCGTTTGAAGCATTTACGACACACCTACATCCTTTCATAATGACCCTTTTCTTTGTCTTGCGAAACAGTGACCAAGACAAGACTTGTTAACCGATTCAGAGAATGATGGAAGAGATGTACAAGGACAACTTGACCTGACGGCTTCAGTCACTTAGAAGATAGACCCACCCTTGTAGTGAGTGAATGTCAAAAACAAAAGATTTATTTTGATGAAACCATGTTCCGTTCAATTTTTGATCCTGTCTTCCTCACTGCATGCCCCAACTACATTCATCACCCTAGTCCTGGAGGCAGACCCCACCCATAAGCACCAACGCATTAGTTCACATTCCTTCCACATCTGGGAGTAAAACAGAAAAAACAAAACAAAAAAAAAACAAAAAAACAAAAACAAAAAAAAAAAGAAACAAAAAAGAAAACAAAAAAAAATGACGTTTGGTTAATTTATTTGTTTATTGGGTGGAGTGAATATTTTATTCCCCGGGATTCCAACAATGTGAAACAAACGACCATTTTGAGTTTGCGATATATATATGTTTGTTATCACCTCTCTCTATGTATATTCGTAATCCCAACTCTTTCTATCTATACATTCATTACACTATTCTCTTAACCCCCATATATATATATATATATATATATATATATATATATATATATATATATATTCTAAACATATGCTGTTAAATATAAGAGACAATGTCTATTATGCTTAATCATGAGCCGTTCTAAACGTCGTATTTTTGCTTTAATTTCAGTTGAAAATAATGACAAAAATTCTCCAACATTTGGATAATTATTTATTAGTTTTCTTCTAAGCTTTCGGCTCACATGAGCCATCTTCAGAGAGGTCGTTCAAACTGAAATATTATAAAATCCACCATCACCGACGATTTTATTTTGTGTTGACATAAAACTCCGCTTGGCAACGGCAATAGTTACCAAAAATAATAAACGCAGTTCTTAAGTTTGCGATGCGGTTTTATGACGTCACACCGCGGGATAGCGCGAAATGACAACAAAACCATGTAGTCAAATGCAATGTAATATGTTATAAAATAGAGATTTGGAAGAAGATATCATTTGTGTGCGTTGAAGTAAGTTTTTTATAACAGCTAACTTATATCGTTGGGGGCATTCACTATTATAATTAAGAAGACACGAATTTATGCTAGTTGGTTTCCTATATAGAGAAGTAGTAAATTTATGTGTGCTAGAATCAATGAATACATCAAGGAATGGAAGTTTGTTATTAATATTAAGCTCTAATGTAAATTTGAGGACGGAGTGACTTTCAAATTTGTTTTTAAGATAGTTAATTTGATCGATATTCTTAGCTAAAACAAAGATGTCATCAATGTATCTTACATATATAGAGAGTTTATTGTTGTCATTAATTATTTTCTTTTCTAGATTTGCCATATAATAATTAGAAAAGAGGGGACCTAAAGGAGATCCCATCGCAATACCATCTATTTGTGTATAAATATTGCCTAAGGGATCGTGAAAGGGTATTTGTGTGGTGCATGCTAATAATAGTTTTTTTTTAATATAGTGGGTTTAATACTGATTGATGGGAGAGTAGCATGATTGTATACATCACGGATAATGATGTCAATTGTTTCCTGGACGGGAACATTTGTGAATAAGTTTTGGACATCCAAAGATGCAATTATTTGATTCTTAGGTTTTACGGAATGGAGACGAATTTTTACAGATTCTCCATTCATTTTTACAAAATAAAAGGATCATAAAATACAGGATCAAAATAAAAATTTTTACAGATTCTCCATTCGGAAAAACGACATGTCTTTTGAGGCTAACCACGATTTTTTTAATCTTCATAAGAACGAAACTCCTGCTCAGCCAGGCCATGTGCCATTGATCGGAACAAGTGATAATCAGACTGGATAATGTCTGTTGAATATGGCAGGTAGGGTAGGTATAACCATTTAAGCGTTTCCAAGATCAGGTTGCAAGATCATTTTGTCGTGTCTCTGCTCGTATAAGCAGTCAGTTAGGTGCCATACGTGATACACGCTTTTGGCGATCATTTCTTGAAAGAGACATGACTGACTGGATAGAAGATTACTCCGCAGTAGGTTACCATTGCTTTCTGCGGTAGACTGGTTGCCAGCCAAGGCTATAGAACCCAATATGTCCTATTATTTAACTCATAACTGGAGGAAAGAGAGGGATTAATACCTTTCCCAAGAGTATTTGCGCGTAAGTGAATGCAAGGAATTCACCTGGAATTCGAACTCGGCTCCCCGATTTGTCGTTCCGAGTCGATATCCACTGCACCACAACGCACATCTGGCCGGTTTTTTCTTCAACGCTCGGCTCAAACGCATCAACTGTAGTTCATAGCGATCTCACACGATGGTTTCGGTCAGTTTGAACAGCTCATAATGAACTATACCCAGCTGATCCCTCTAAATGCAGAGCAAAACCTCGAACCATGGATATTCGGCTTTCGCGCCGATGTTGATGCATAACCGGGTTTACCCCACGATCTTTACGCTGAGGGTTATCGTAGTGTATCCACTTTTCATCGCCGGTCACGATACGATGCCAAAAAACATTCTTTCCTTTTCTGCTGTTGAGGCAGCTGTTCACACACGACAAGACGCCGTTTGAAGTCTTTCAGCTTCAACTCGTACGGCACCCAATATCCTTGCTTTTGGATCATTTATAATGCTTTCAAACGTTTCGAAACTGTTGTGTGATCAACGTCTAATGATTCTGCAAGTTCAGCTTGCATCTGACATGAGTCTTCATGAAGCAATGCCTCTGTCTTCAAACTTTTTCGGTGCGCCAGAGCGTTCTTTAACTTCAACATCAAAATCATTATTTTTAGAGCGTCTAAACCAATCGCTGCGTGTTGTTTCTGACAGAACATTGTTGCCGTTAGTCTCAACAAGAATTCGATGTGCTTTTATCTATCAAACTAGGATCAGTATCAATTTCTACAATGTACATACAATCAGTCATCGACTGTGTTTAGTCAAAGCAAACTAAAAGTCCGCCAGCAAGACATTTGAGAGGAAACTTAACTAGTATCTCTCATTCTTCTTTTTATCTGGAACGGTTTTATGCCATGAAATGCAAAGTTTATATTAAATGTCAGTATATGCCGTTTCCTGAACTAGAAAATTCTTATGTCCTCTTTGGCCCCTGAATACATTTTATACCACCGGGTATGGGCATGATGTACCCACTAAACCTCCTCTCATAGGTCGTGTCAATAAGTACCATTAAATATCAGGCTCGTATTGGATGTAGGCAATAACCGTGGAATTACTTTGCACGCGGATGAAACGACAGGATAGGGGTGAATGGATGTGCTCTGTGACTTCCTTCACAGCATGTGTTGCTGTTTTCTTTTTGCAGATCCCGTTCGTGCTGACTATGGCTATGAAACGCAAATCTGGAGAAAGTCAAATCCACAGGCCGTCCAAAGGTTATATTTTATTCGGACCTGATATTTTTCTAATACGAGCGAATGTTCCATCTGCACTGTTGATTAATTAAATCGTACAGTAAAGTATGTATAAATTGAAGGATTAGTTTGTATACAGGGTGAAAAGTAGCTTTTTACGCATTGTAGTCCTATTATTTGCCTTGTCTTATTTATTGTACCTATTTTGCCTTTTCTACTGTATTTTCATAGTCACAAAGACAAACCTGAAAAGTAAATAAAATTGACTGCAACAGAGTTAACCACATGTAAAAACGGTTCTTTTGAAAGATAGAGCTGTGGAGAGAGATAGAGAGGGCGGACAGATAGATAGATAAATAAATAAATAGACAGAGTAAGATAGATAGATAGCGAGGCGGATTGAAAGAGACTGAGAGATAGAGAAACAGGTGGAGAGATAGATACTGAGATAATAGCGGAAAGGGGGCTGTTCCAAATATATACCAGTATTACCTTGTTGCCGTAAGGGTACTTCGACATGGTGTAAAGTTTGGTAAGCTTGTCTCACTCAAACAATTACGACTGAAAAGTGAGTTCGATTCTCACTAGATGAACCTTACTTTCAGCCCTTTTTACGCTTAGAAAATCACCATTACATTGTTGGCGTTCGGACCTCGCACTCAATAATAATATAGTATCAATGATAATTGATGTTATGATGAATATATTGGTCTTCGCATACCTGTAACCCAGCAAAACTTTGTTGGCACACTGCTCTCTCATTCAACAATAATAGCAATGTATCCATAGGAAAAATAGACAGTACATTACAGATGTCCTTTAAAGATTTATTTTTATATGTAGGCTGTTTAACAATGAATTAAGGACATAAGTATGATAACATCCTTCATGTATATTCAATTTTTACAGAGCAGTACAAGTGTGTTTTAATAATCTATTTGTATAACAACAGATTTTGCACAAAAGTACAGTTCTGGTATTCATGTATTCAGACTTCTATGTCTGTTTTTCTGAGTTGGAGAGAAATCTAGGTTAAGTAGATCTGTAAGAATAAACTTCGTTTGGTACTCGGGAACCGCCTGTACATACAAACACACAAACAGACCACGCAGCATGAATTCTCCCTTTACACATGTCGAGTGCGTACTGATCTTGTCCCCGTTACCCTATACACAATCAGAAGTTCTGCCGCCAACTCGTTCCTAGAGGCCAATGAAGATAATTTGAAATTCCCCAGAAAATATTCATCTTAGAACTAAAAACCTTTATCGTGAAAATCATTTGTTGAAGAAGAAAAAAAAAATCAAAATTGTGCCACGAAGATACAAAAATTTCAAACATTTTTTCTTTTATCTGACTTTCTGTTTTACTATTATACATTGGTTGTTTCTAATATGAGTTCTCATCTCGGCGTCTTTATCAGAAAATTTCCACGTGTGGATATCGTAATGCTGGCCAGTACGGAATCGCGAGATACGTGGGTAATCGGAGCTAGCCGAGTTCAACTACTGGTTTAGTCTGCTGCATTCACTTTCACATTACTACCCTTTGGAAAGGTATGAACCCTTTTCTACCACCCCTCCAGAGGTTAGATGGTAGGAAAGGTTAGCCGCTCTCTATCCTTGGATGACAACCAGTCTAAGAGAAGAGAAAATATGATTTAAAAAGCGTGGATTGGGTAACAGGAAATGACTCCACTATCATTTCTAATAAGTCACAGCATTTCTTAGATATGAAAATGAATCTTCGGTGATCCGTAATCTGCTACACCCTGGAGGGATATGGCATTTAAAAAGATGGCAGGAACCAAGATCATTTCTTGATACTGAAGGTAGATTAGCGCCATAGAATCGGTTTCGTAAAAAATAACCTTTTCAAAAACAAAGAAAAATCATAACACACTAAAGTCTTTACAGCTTTTCCATTTTCACTTTTCTTTTCCAATCAAAGTAATACAAGAATTTGTTCATGAAAGCCTACACAGGCACAGTTAAAAATTCACTCTTTTCAAACGTCTAGTTCACCTGAATATATATGGGCTCCTAAATTGACTATAGTCACTTGTGGAAGATAAATTATCACGAATTAAAATTCAACGATCAAATGAAATTACTTGAAAATCTCTAATTAGTGTCACAGCACGATTTGAGCTTAAACAAAGGACAAATTGACCATTAAATATCATTAAATGATTTATACATGAAAGACGGGAGCATATTTATCTGAAAATTAAATAAAAATGAGTAATGAACTGATAATTTAAAGGAAAATCAATACTGGTTTTCCCTATTACCCGAAAGTAGATTATCCCTACAAATCCTTTCGTATGCCGAATTGTCAGAAAGAAAACAACAACAGCAACAACAACAACAACAAAAAAAAATTAACTCATCTGGCTAAAATGTTTGAGCGTTCGCAGAAAAAAACAACAACTACGTCTGCCTGCCTCAGTGTGGAAGGTCGGGTTCCATTGTCTGTCGTGGCTAATGAGTATCGAAGACTTGAAGTACAACTATGTTTGAATGCTTCGCCTCATTCATTTTAAGTTCAACATTTCCCTCAGTCTTTCCTCCTATCAATGGCACCTAGGAATACCACCCAGAAACTGAAGAATATTAAAGAAGAGGAAAATTTCCTAAAAAAAGAAAGGAAATGATTGCTGGACTGCTGTGTGATATCCAATATCTTCTATGGAAGTGAATGCTAGGCAATTTTCTCACAAATAAAAACGTAACTTAAAGAACTACTGAAAAGTCCATAGACAGAACATGAAGAATAAATAAGACTTAAGCAAAACAGGAATTGCATGTTACCTGATACATAAAATCAGAAAGAGAGAACTGAAATTACTGAGACACTAATGAGAAAAGCGGACCTGGAGAATCTAATACTCACATTACATGTTTCAAACAAGATAAGCAGAAGTAAACAATAAGTAACCTATTTAAAGTGGCTGTATGAATAGATGACAAGGACAAAAACATGGTAATGGATCAAAAGTTGCATAAAGCAACAAATGAAAAAGTTGTGAACAGCCACGGTTGCTCACATCTTATAGGACGTAACACATAAAAGAAAATATGTGACTAACGGATGTATAAAAAACAAAAAACAAAAAACAAAAGACGTGTGGTCCTTGCGATTAAAACTGTTCTCTAAGAAACAAGTGATTCTTTGCTTTTAGTTCCTTTTCATAAAAGCAAATGTCCTCTTTCGTTTAGTGAAAACATATACAAATGTCGGTTTCTGAAAAGGTTTAAAGCAGGCTTTCGCAAAACGGGAAATGCCTGTATATATAGCCGTGCATATACTTACGTACGTATTCCATTAAAGTAAGGAAGAATTACAAGAGGAAATTAAATATACGTACTGCACACTATATGATATGCAGAAGCATGCATATTTAATTAAGCCTGTACACATCGAAATATCATAGCTAATAAAGTATATACATCTTTAATGTACTGCGATGTACAGTACTGGAGAGTCAGTGGTGTGTCTTGAAAATGTGCCGGGTAAGGGTAAGCTTATAACATTGTTAGAAGAGAAGAGTATGAGAGGAATGCCAAACTTTTAACTAAGATGTAACACTAAACGATCACATTACCTTCGAAACATTACATCTTAATTTCTTTTTCGGTGTATCGTGATTCATTCGTTTTCTGCGGTTTATCATCCCTTTGCACGTTATTTAAAGCCAGAAAATACTTTTAATTTTGTCACTCAGTGGTATAGAATTTCCAAGTGTGCTCCCAACTTTCAAGTTTTTATTAAATTTATTTCTTTTGGGAGGTTTTTATTAGTCAGATTGAAAACAATTCAGGATCTCTTCATACATGCATGTATTATAAATTTCAGTTCCTCATATATACTATACTATAGGTTTGGTGTAGAATGTATACCATTATGCTGTTGGCAGTGCAATTATTTTGTTTTGGCTTTTATGTTCATTTATCGAATGTTCAATATGTAAATTTAATTGTTTTTTATTTGGTTCTTAATTCGGATGTATCTGCAATTGGATGTTTGTTGGTCTAGCCTGTTGAAGTGTAGCAGCACGATATGCAATAGTTTTCCCGAGTAATCAGAAAGCAATTGGAGTAATGTTGAGCCATGCTGTTCTGATAACTGTATACAGCTCTATGGTATTTGTACGTACAAGATCTTGTGTGTGAATAGATCTCTTTACAATGTCTCATAAATGTCACGATTTGGTTCATATTGGGAGAACATGGTGGCTACACCATTCGTTGGGTGTCTCCAGAAATACCCTCAAACATATTCTGGGAAACTTGGTCCTGATACCCCGGTGCTTTATCCTGCTGAAATAACCCGTCGTTTTTAGATATGTGGAGTCCATGGCAACCGGAGTCTATGGCCTCATGGGATCTGCGTCACAGCCGAACCTTATAATCCGCCCAATATAACAGGAAACCTGAGTGATTGGACTTCGCCTCACTTTGATAATCTCTCAAAGTGCAATTAGCAACGTCATGAACCCAAGTAAAGTGCTGTGTCTGTGGAGTAGGTTTTCTAATCTCATGGAAATTAAAGAACGTTGCATTAAAATATGTCTGCTATTTTCAGCATGGAATGTAGATGTGATTTAATCTAGTGTCACGTGTCTGTTTTCGTAGACAATTCTAACCAGATTCTTCAATTCAGGATAATTAAGAACCCGTAGTCAGTCACTGCATTGTTCACGGTTGGTTTTAATACCTTCTATCAGGTATTCCTGGTATACATAACTTCGTAGATTGAAGGAGAAGAAATGCCTCCAGAATGTAGCACACATTTTCATGACAGAACTTGGATGCTGTTCACATGGACTTCAGAGTATAATTGATATATTGCTAGGTTTACTGCTAGGAGAATTGGTTCACTGCGTCGTGCTAGACAATTGTTCTCTCTAGAATCAATCTTACATATTTATAAGTCTACTATTCGTTCATATTTTAAATAATGCTGCCACATATGGTCTGCTACATATTTAGAAATTCGTGATAAAATTCAAAAAATAATCTACAATGTTATTGGTTCTGACCGTGCATCCCGGCTTCATGCATTTTCTCACCGCTGTACTGTATCTTCCTTGTCATTTTTCTATAAATACCTCGATGATAATTGTTCTGATGAACTTTTCTCTAGGAAACCCAAACTTTATGAATTTAAGCGCAGTACGAGGTCGCAACAAAGTCTCGTCATTTTACAGCTGAATTGGCTAGACGCAACTGTACGTTCTCTGCTAACAGTTTCTTTTCTCGCACTTCTAACCTGTGGAACTTTCTTCCTGCTTCTTGTTTTCCAGTTAACATGGATCTTCAACATACCGACGTTAAGCGCAGATTATCAGTTATTTGACAATTGATATGTTCCCATGCTCTAATAAGCGTATTTTTTTTTGTTTTATTCATTTCACTCCAAGCAAGATAATAAAAGCTACTATGACACAAGGGGTTACTGAGTGTAAAAAAATTGAGGAAACGTTATTGAGGAGAAGAGACAATAAAAGAACAGTACTTGAAGGAGACAGAAGATGACAAATGACGTTACATTCAATTTTTGATGATCGTAATTGTGAGGAAAGTAAGAAACCAAAAGAGTTTCATAAGTAAAAGATGAGAGAGAAGAAACTGTTAGCATAGAAGTTAGGGTTATATTTATAGATTTCAACACTAAGATTATGAGATCTCATTGCCAATCTAGCACTGCATCTAAATTTATGAATTTGAGATACAAAAGAAGAATGATCATCAAAACAATTACCATGAAAACAGGAAAGCTACGTTACGGCTGTGGAATAGTGATTAAGTTGAGATGTCAGGCCAAGACCGATAACAACATAGTTTCTTTGAAGTTTGTAAATATCTACAGATATAGCAGAAGCATCAGGCCAGATTTGCAGCAATATTCAATACACAGACACATGTTAGACGTATAAAGGTACAAGAAGAATATCGTTTCAAGAAGAGAAGTGGAGTTGCGACCCCTGATTTTATAAACAACAAGAAGACATTGTCCAACCGAGGCTGACGATGAGATAACAATTTAACAATACTTTTTATTTTCATCAACTGTTTCTGTTTCTTATATTTTAATCTGTTTTCTCTGCATTTTTATTTTATTTGCTAAATTATTATATTCATAAAAATACACACCATTCTTGCTTGATTTAAGCGATTATTTATTAAGCATTGGAATATATTTTTGAGTTATCTTCAGCCTTTATCTACTAAGAGTTATTTACAGAGTTCGACTTAGTCTGGCACAATCCAATCGCGTTAGGCCCAATAAACACAAGGCATTCAACTACTGTGAATTATACCAAACTATTCGCTTGTATTTCGCGGCTTCAGTAAACGATGGCGAGGTTCCATAATTGTTACTAGCTGAACCATATTTTTTGCATAGTCTTCACGCCTCTACTGGGAAAGTTTTATGGTAGATGCGCAGCCCAAAACTTTCAAATAAGGGTTTACCTGCAGTCGTGAAGTAAGGTAGGACGATAGCATTAGGGTTTCGTGGTAAAAGGCTTTCTGTTGGACTTTCCTTTCTTTCGGCAGAGGTACTAGCCAACAGCAGACGTTAGCCAAGTAAACTGAAGTTTTAGCCCTTAGGATTGCAATAATAATGTATAATATCAGAATGGAAATAAATAGAAAAAAATTACTTCCGAATTGCGCATATGTGAAAAGGGGTGCTGAATATATCTCGACCTGACTGAAAAGAGATTCTGAAAAATCTGATACTTGGTCAATCCGAAAGTGGATTAGGTCGAGAACATTTCAGCGCCTGGTATTTTCCCGATAATTGTCAAAGAACAACTAGTTAATTGCTGTCCTTTGACTAATTTAGATAATTTAAACTGAACATTTGAAAGTACTCATCCCTCCTAGTCGACAAATATCCGGCATGTTCTTTGGGTGCAGTGATAATGCCAGAAGAAAAGTAAACAGTGAAAAGTAGAAGAGCCAGAATGAAGACTGAAACTCGTGAGTAGCCTGATTTCACTTTGCCCTGGGCACGTATACATCACATAGCCATACAAAACTTAACAGAGTATGGGACAAAGATACAAATCAAGAACACTCGGTGAAGAACTAATTCAATACATATGTACACAACCGGTTGATTAAAAAGGACTTCGAGCGAATGAACCCTATAGATATTAGGCCCCTCCTCCTTTAAACCTCGTAGATTGACGGTATACAAACAAAGAACCTAACCAAATAATAAACATTACATCATTCTACGATTTTCACCAGCAGCGGCAACAACTAAAATGGATAGCACATTTAATTTGAAGAGAAAATAATGTCGTAATCAACATGTTGACTTCTATATTACTTCGAACAAAAAGGTTAGGAAGGAAGCCTCTAATACTGGAAAGAGCAATAACGGTTAGGAATGTGACAAACCTATTTTCCTGAAAAACTGTTAATAGAAATTTCTTTTTAATCGCACAGGACATTAGCACTAGCTTTTCGGCTTATGAATGTCGAATGTTTCATATGAGGAAATAGCTATGATAGATAAATAGATAGATAGTATAATTAGGTGGTAAGAATGCATTTGTAACATTAACTGTCAATCACGAGAAAAACAATGTTAAGACTTCAGTTAAAGTTATAAATCAGCTCATAAAAGTTTGTTTAAGTTGGCTATTATGAAGATAGCGTTTGAAGTCAGATTTTGTAATTGACCTCTGGCAGTCAAAAACAATTTTGTTAAATTAAACCAACAATGGTAGTCTGCTTGATATTTTTAATTTGTATTTTTCCAATTTTCGAAAAAGTCATAATACATCAAAACCAAATTCATCTATAAAATGTCCAAAATTCATGATTTGTCCTGTTTTATTCAAGGACTTTAGACCATTTCACTCGTTATTAAAAAAATTCCAGTTAATTCAAGTTATGCGAAATCAACTTACACAGGACGCCACTGATACAATATGCTTAACTGTAGTACCTAGAAAAAAATGTCCGGTTTTAACAAACAGAATCTTGTGTAATATACTGACAAAATACTTTTCATTGTAAAGACTACAGAAAAAACGGCAAAAGAATTCTGAACAGTTTGTCAGAAATTTGACTTGAGTGTATCACAACTTCTTCGAACACGGGAATAATACAAAAAAAGTTAACAGATTTTGTTGGTTGAATTGAATGCTACCTGTATATATATATATATATATATATATATATATATATATATATATAGGTAGCATTATATATATTATACATTATATATAGGTATAAATAGAAATGTTAGAAAAAATAAGAAGTTATCCCAAAACCTAATTTCTTTCTAACTAGTACTCTTTGATCACAAAGTGAACTACGCAGAAAATGTTGCGGCAAATATCCATATTACATTCAGTTCGTATGCATTTTGCCTTCCGATCTCAAGTGGAACCATTACATTGAGTCAATAGCTAAATCCACTGTTGGAAGGTTGGATCACTGTGTCGTGCCAGGATGTTTTTTCTGTCTGAATCCATATTGCACATATACAAATCAACCACCCGTCCGTGCATAGAATACTGCTGTCATATATGGTCAAGCGTCCCCGCTGTTCATCTCAGTGTTCTCCACAGGCTCCAAAGGAGAATCAGTAATGTGATAGGTACCGATTTGGCGGCTCCACTCCAGCTACTTTCTCACCGACGGAATGTGGCTTCCCTCTGTCTGTTCTATAAATTTTTTCATGGCTTCTGCTCTGACGAACTAAAGTCACTGGTGCCCCTGCCACATAAGTTTACTCGTGAAACCAGACTGGCAGCTGTGTCCCACCCATTCACAGTTAGATCAACCAAATGCAGCCGACAATTCTACTCCTTCAGCTTCTTTTCTCGCACTTCCCGTCTGTGGAACTCTCTTCGATATTCTTGCTTTCCTGACGACTACAACCTCCAGGAATTTAAATGCAATGTCAATAATCATCTCTTCACCACTTGACTCCAGTTCTTTCTACATCACTCTGTATATCTTTTCCTTTCTCTCTACCTTTGCAACTGTCATCACACCTGTATTCCTAACCTTCTCTTGCTCCCTTCTCTGACACCCTCTGTAACGGGTTCGTCTTTCTCTTTACTATCCTTCTATCTAATCCTTTTCTCTTATGTAGCCCCCAGCACATCAGTGGCGTTACCGCTTTGCTTGGAGTGAAACGATAAAAAAAAAATCTTTGAACTTTTAGATGGCAACCAATTTCTTTCTAGGTATCTAGTGAGCTAGCTAACGTTTGAGCCTTAAGATATATTAGTATTTCTATCCATAACAATGATCAGTCTTAGGTAGGTAGAGAAAAGAGAGTGAAAAAATAGGTTCTGCCAAGCAAACACCCGAACAAGTTATGATTATTATACCGATACGAATCTATGAAACGATAAATATCAAATTAACATAAGTGAACAAGAATTAACCAGTTATTATATGTTACTCTTCCATATACTCATGTCTGGTGCAATTTACATAGGCATAGAGTCATTGAAAAGGATAGATTTCTAAAATCAGTTCCATATAAACAAACTATGTTACAACGCGGAAAACTTGTCATCGGACAGTTTGAATAATAAACAAATTACCGGACAATATGTAAATAAAATAAATTATCAACAAATATTTCTAGTTCCCAGTGTACCAAACAATCGAAGTGTACAGTCCAAAATTAAAAAACAAAACAAAAAAACAAAAAAAAAAACAAAAAAAAACAAAGAAGAAAGAAAGAAAAATAAGAAGTGGAATGAAATGAGGAATGCTTTTGTAAATTTTATAAGCCGGCAGGTACAGTAAACCTAAATAACAGGTCTGTTTGTTGAAATTAAAATAATATTTGATAAGCAAGCCAAGCATTGATAATAAACTTTGCTTAGGATCCGAGGGCGTTGCCGACAACAAATAAACGTAGAAAATATACGCAAAATTAAGTCGTACTTTCTTACTTGTTATTTCAAACTTGTTTTTGTAGTTACAAGACAAATAAGGTAAACGATTTCCATAACATACGCGCAAAGGAACACACGCAGAGGCATACGAACTGGCATTCACGTACAGAAAGGATATGTAAACTGTATTAAACAGAGCATAGTTTGAATTGCAAGCATGAATATACAAGCGCGCACGCGCGCACACACACACACACACACACACACACACACACACACACACACACACACACACACAGATATACACAAACGCGCGCACGCGTGTATATGTATATATACACTACCGGCCATTATTATTAGGCAACCCCAGTTTTTAAAAGAAATGATGTATTTCATACTATTTCTAAGTGGATAATTCTAAATGAAAATAGAATAGTTCTTTTGTTATAATTACTTTGCAAAATTTTACAAGGCAAGGAAGCAAAGATGAACTCGTCCGAATCATCTTAAATTTTTTTCATTCTTTTATTGATGACACTGCAATATAAGTAATTTTGAAAAAGAACCATTCTATTTTCATTTACAATTATTCACTTGGCAATAAATACTAAAAAATAGTATGAAATACATCATTTTTTTTAAACACTGGGGTAGCCTAATAATTATAGTATATATATATATATATATATATATATATATATATGTGTGTGTGTATTCATATATATATATATATATATATATATATATATATATATATATAATATTAATAATAATAATTATGTAATTATTCGTAGTAAAAAAGTTATTTTTGTTCGTACACGTGTTTGTGTTGCTATATCTGTTTTATTATTGCATTAAACAGCGAAAATCATAGCAACCGGCTTAAAGTAAGAAGTCTCATTAAAGAAAAAAATGTGCGTAGGTAATAATAAAATAACATTAATAAATTTAAAAAACAGGGATAACAACTCAAACACGTGTACCCACTAAAAATAACGTTTATCGCAATAAGAAATAATGTTGCATAAAAAAATTTCATCATATTCAAGGAAAGTCAAAATTTATCAGCACTCTTGAGCAGAAGGAAATGTGACAAATCTAAAAAAGATATGATGCAGAGAAAGTGCTGAAAATTTATTTATCCTCGCATATATACATATTTTGTATATTTCATATTTCCCTCCACAAAAGGTGCACGTAATAGCTAAAATGAAGCCACCTACATTTTATATGCCGATGATTGCGTTTGGGTTCATGGTTAGCACTTCAAAAGCCCCTTTAAGACACTAGTTTTCTGATGAACCATGAATTATTATATATGACTTTAAATGATTAACTTATCATTACAAATTAAAATAATTTTAAAATATAAAAAGCAATATTTATGTAAAAACAAATCATCCATTGAATATTATTGTTTTTCGTTTCTTCTCCATCAGCTTCTCTTCTCGCACTTCCTGCCTGTGGAACTCGCTTTCGTATACTTGCTTTCCTAATGGCTACAACCTCCAGGAATTTAAATGCAATATCACTTCCCATCTCTTATCCATTTGACTCCAGTCCTTCCTAGATCACCCCATGTATCTTGTTCTTTTCCTTTCTTTCTACCTTCGCAACTGTCTTCACTCCTGTGATCACATCCTTCTCTTGCCCTTACTCTGACACCCCCTGAAACTGGTTCTTTCTCTTCACTGTCCTTCTGCCTAAACTTTTACTCACTCATGTAGCCCCTGCGCATCAGTGGCAGTACCACCTTGCTTGGGGTGAAACGGTTAAAAAATGTTATAGGTACACGTTATCTGGTTAGAAATACAACTTATAAACATATATTATAGATAAATAAATATATAAGCAGACAAATAGACAGACAAGTAGTGAGATAGACAGACAGACAAGTAGATAGGCAGACAGAAAGAAAGACAAGAAAGTAAAGAGACAGGGAAAGAAGTATATAGAGAGATAGGCACGTAGACTGGTAGACAGAGACAGTGTTGGCATAGAAATCACAACTGCTCGAGAAACTGTCCCCATACAAATCTAACTACTATGCTCACACCGTCTATATTTACAAACGCTCTATCTTCGATATTGCGCACTCTTCTCCATAAATATAGAGAATTCTAAACACGCGCACGCGCGTGTATGTGCAATGCATGTATGAACAGATACTTAAACAAAGCACCAAACATATCACTTACCTGGATAGCGTTGGGAATGTGCATTTTGAACGGCACTCCGGGTGCCCGACATCCATGAGGTATTCCTCGAGGTTCCCACATATAGCATCCGTTTTTCCAGGGTGGATACTGCTTCGGGTAGGGCCGCATCTCCTCATTCACTTCCTTTACAAGAAGCACGTAATTGAATACCCCAACCATGTTGGGACCGGCTTCTGTTAATGGTAGAGCGTAAATTTGAAATTTATAGTACCCGACCTGGGGTACAGTAATCGTGTAGCACATTCTACCCTGGAGATTGTTTACCATAACACAGTCAGCAAGATCCTTGCCACCCGTTCCACACAACAGGAGTTTGGTTGTGAAACGAGTGGGTTGGCTGTAACCGATGTGAATTTCGATTTCGTTTGTGTCTAGTTCGATTGCTGGCTCCGGGTGGGTGATGGTCGATAGTCCAAATTCGTCGAATTTAGCTTGTTTACCAAGGTAGCCATCACTTATCTTGGGTGGTTGGAGAGGTCCCGACATTTTACAGGATTTTTATCCTATGGGGAAAAAGTGTTAATATACCTGTGAAAAAGTTTTAACGTTATTTCAAACAAAAATTAAAAAAAAGATCAAAGTCTTACAAGTTACTATTAGTTGTACATCAGTCCCATAATAATAGTTGTTACATTTGTATACACATTTCACATACTAGTGTAACAACTATTACAAGACAGGTAAGAATTAATTTCGTAGAAACATCTTTGTTTATAGATATCATTTTAGATTATGTAAAATATTTCTTTAAAAAAAATAAGGATCAAATTCCATATAAACGATTAATTCTAAATTACAGACTGGTAAATAAAAAATTACTATTAACTAGTGTGTGTATATAATAGTAGAGTTGTGGACATAAATTTTCTTTCTTGAGAAATATCAACTAAAAAACAAACACCTATGTAATTAAAACAATCAACACTGAATTAAAGTAGAGAAACAAAATGAAAAAAAAACATTGCATAAGAACAAGACAAAACAAATAAGCTATAGTTTTAAATAATCAATTCATACTATAATATTTTATGGTATGTTATATTCAAAGTAAAATAGTAAAACACTTTTTTTTTCTTATGGCCTACCACAGATGAAGTGTCAGTTTGTTTTCTTCGGCTAGTCTTTCTCTTCCACGCTGTGAGTAGTGCGTGATATAAACGCCACGACGGAATACACCTTCGTAAAAGCGAGCAGAGAGATTTATAAGAAAACTTTATCTACGCGTGAAGACTTGAAGTGAGGAGGAGACAGAGGGACAATAAGAGAGAGAGAGCTTAAAGGAAATATCAGAAGAATGAGTGAAGCCGAGAAAGTGTGGGATGGAAGAACGGGTTGGAAAGTTGGTTGGTTGGTCGGTTGGTTCAGTGAGTAAGGTAAGCTAAGCACAAGTCGAAACTTTTTCTACGCACACAATAAATATATATATACTGGAGGCTGGATGGAAAGTTCTCGCTCAGCTATGAAAGCCTATTAAAAAATTTCTGATATTTGGTCATTTGTACAGATTTTAATAAATGGGCTGGATCAAAAACTTTTCATAACTCGCTCTTGTGCATATAATGTGAATGTGTGTGTGTGTGTGTGTGTGTGTGTGTGTGTGTGTGTGTGTGTGTGTGTGTGTGTGTGTTTGTTATAGATTTTGTTAGGAGTGACTGCTTAATCGGTCGAGATTGCGTCTCCTTTCTCACATACTACCGGTGCCAGCTGAAACAGCTACATACCTATCATTACTTTTAAGACAAGTAGTAATAAGAAAACGTCCGACGAAATAGTACATTGGCAAACCGTTTGTTTTGCAACTAAATAATTTATAAGCGTCGAGCATCATGAAAGAACAAGCGATTTGAATTTCAACGTTGTTCGACAAGATGAACATAAAGTCGTCTGCTTATTTCTGTGTAATCGAAAACGAGGCAATCAACAGGAAAATAAATAAACGAGTAAAATTAAAATAAATAAAAAATCAGGAAATAAAAGCAGAAACATTCATTCAACTGTACTTAAAGCTAACGAATTTTTATGGTTTTCCTGCTAAAGTGAAACAACCATTAAAATTCATTTGGATTTATATTCTTTTTTGTTTGATAGTTTACGAAAAAGAAAAAATATTGATATTTCTAGCTGTGATATCCCAGTTGGATTTAATTTTGAAAAAAAGTTACATCTTTAATACACTCTTCAACGGTTATATTTTAATACAGGAAGTACTTTCAGAAACATTCTTAGTGTCATCGAAGTGCGGGGACTGTAGGGCTTTAGACTAAATTTCCTCCATTGGCCTCAATCTACAAACACAATGCTATTGAGACTAGTTGTATCATTTGTTCAAAATTATGACTGACGTTAATTTTCAGAATAGATAAAAACTTAATTTTCAGTTTTTTTTTTAATTTCTTTTCAAATATTAGCTTTTAAAACTTTTATGTGTGTCTTATATGCGGAAAAAAAATCAATAGGTCTCATTCCAGAAAATAAGTTCACGCTAAAAGGGGGAAAAATGAGTATTTAAAATCAAAACAAAAAGTAATGTTTACTGTAGGATAATAGATCTAAAAATATTAATTTTATGAAGGTTTGGTTTGTTTGTTTAACGGCATATCAACTCCAAATAGGTAATTTAAAACCGAAAGTTTCTTTTCTTGTGAGCCTTGTCTTTTTTTTTTCAAAAAATGTATTACTTGTATTTTTTAATTTTTTTTTATTTACTATGAAAATATATTGCTGGTAATTATTTTTCTAATGTATTTTTATATTTTCATGTTTTGATTCCAGATTGGGGTTCACTATGTGCCCATTGCTGGGACCTTAACAGGTGTTACGACCCTGCGTCAGCAGCAATTAAGAGGTAGCTCCACGCTCCTCAAAACTTGCTGTCAGATGTAGTCTATCGTCATACCCAGGACAATTATAAGACGATCAAACAAACAAGTATAAAATCAGGAACCTTTAAATTTCAACATCTAATTATCCCATGCCCCAATTTTAGCATCTGATTTATCTCCCCCAATAACCTATTTATTTTGTGACACCGTGCTTGTGCAGTAGACATCAATTGAAGCAATAATTATGATTGCATTTTAAAGTCAACAGTGAGACGACAAACTACGGTAGTAAAACAAAAAAATATTAAACACATTTCTATTAGGTTGAGTCATAAATAACTTACATTTCAGCTTATCAATTTCATTTTTCAGAAAATTAAATACATTAAATTTTTTTAAAATAATATATACAATTTGCAATAAATTTTGGCCATTCATTTTTTGAGTAAAATTTCCAGGTTTTGATGTGAGAAAGTTTTCGACAAACTCTTGATTCTGGTTTTCATAAGAGAAGGTTTTAACCATCAAAGCGTTTTGCAGCGATAGAAAGAAGTAATAGTCAGTTGCTGCAAAGTTAGGCGAATATAGTGAGTGGAGTAGAACAGATCAAGTGAGTTCAGTTTTTCCTGTTATTCTGTATACGGCCTTGTGTTGTCATGAAGGAGAACAATATTTTCCTATTGTAGGGCATTTTTTAGCAAAACTTTTATGGACAAGTTACAGCTGCTGGATGTATAAACGCGCGTTTAGTATTTCATTGCATTTTAGTACTTCTAAATGAATAATATTCCGATGATCCCAACACATGCAAAACAATAAATTTCTTCCATGTAGCTCACATTTTGGGGCCAGTTGTATAGATTCATCTTTGTCAATCCACTGCCTTTACTGTTGAATTTTTACTGTGTGTAAACTATTTTTCATCACCAGTTATGATATATTTAAGGGACTGTTAAATAGGCTGACGCTTTCTTCATTTCAGTTGGTTCCTCAAAACAAAAATAAGAGACAGCTGATGCGGGTATGTGTGGAAAATAACGGCTAACCATAGACTTAAACAGGTTAAGATTGTAGTGATAGGGAAAGCATTCTCTTGGGTACCGGTTCCAAAAAGAAAAAAAAAACTACTCGAGTGCAAATAAAGGAATACGAAGTGAGTGGTTTGCTACAGTGTGCATGGTATGAAAGGTCTTAGCCGTGAAAGTGGAACTGGTCTCGTTCATCGTAACACTTTCCAGGAAAATAGCGATAGACGTTTCGTCCGTAAGAAAGGGGTTGTAAGGTAGAAAATAATTTTCACCCACAAGAATACAGTGGAAAGTGAAGACTGGGTAGCTCCTACCCATATATAACAGCAGTACTCCATTTTCGGCCTGACCTAGCTCTTGTAAAGGTAGAGGATAAGCAGGAGGAGTCAGGTATTTGTTGGAGCGGGACAGGGAACGGACTATTTTTCAGCATCTTTAGCGATGGACCCTATGTACGATTTCCACTTGTGGTCTAGGCACTCAAAGTACAAGAAGTTCTATTCATCGCAACTGGGGAAAATTCTAGTTTCAATCGGCGATGATGGAATGTAAATAGTTTGTTTTTCGAGACATTGAATGTGACCAGCCAGAGCTAGGTAAGAGGAGAGATCAGTTGCCAAGCTCTTGTCATCTAGGGTTTTGGAGGTGCACACATATACCATTATATCATCAGGATAGATATTTACAAATGATCCGTGTATTAACAAAGTAAATATTTTGGTAAAATGGGAAATGTATTCTGACGATTAAGTATCAATTTCAATTAAAACAATATTTTAAATTTATTTATATAAAATCGGACACTTTGTTATGTACTGAAAATCAGAAAGAACGAGCTTGTCCGAGGTCAGGAATTAATCTAGGCGTTACTGACAGTACGTACTATTAATGATTTTACCTCAGGGATACATAGATAATTAGAAAGAAGTTTTTCAGCGATCATAAATGAATAAAAGAGTTACTTACACAGTCATTACAATTTCAAGGTAGTGTTTTAGTAAATAAAAACAGTTTCTACTTAAAATCAACACTGCATGGTGAGAGGCAGTTTTCCGCCTTAAACGATCACCAGACACCCTAAAACAACAATCTACATACGCTATGTTGGCGGTCTGTTTATATTATCTAACAAAAAAGAAACCAAAAACCGGAGAACACATACACACATTGGGCTAAATTTCACAGATTTTCCTAAGGGAAAACAAAGAGAATATCTAAATCAAAAATCATTTTACTGAGAAAATAGAAAAGTAGCATACAGGTTATAGTAATCAAAAGACAATTCACCCAAAGAAGCCACAGCCAACATTTATCATTGTCTCGATCTGACTCTGGAATCTGGCACATACGGCGTTCGGTATCGCTAGAGAGAGCCTCAAACATCTCCTTAATCCTGTCGATCATCTGGGTCTTGATGTTGCAGGCAGCGCCCCACATGTAATAATCCATGGGATTATAATTTGGGGAGTTAGAGGGACAGTACGCGCAAATACCCTTGGGAAAGGTATTTATTCGTCTATTCCTTCCAGTTATGGGTTAAATAACAGGACAGATTGGGTTCTATAGCCATGGTCAGCAACCAGTCTACAAAACAATGGCAACCTACTGCGCGATAATCTTCTGCCAAGTCAGTCATGTCTCTTTCGAGACATGATCGCTCAATTTCCGAGCACTTGTAGTCGCCGCCTCAACATTGGTACTGGATGCAGCAATTGCCCTTGTTGCACTGACTGCTGCAGCTTTCGCGATCATACACCGTAACCGGGCTCTAAATTCCTTTAAAACTCAGTTATATAAAAAAAATAATTGTATAAAAAATTGTTGTTTAAAAATTATTAAAAAATTCCATTAAAAAATCTATTTTCTTTTGTTTTTGCGTAAACGTTGTTTTTGTTTGAAAAAACACTTTTTAAAAAAAATATTTTTTTTGTTTCAAAATTACGGGGAAAAATATTGACATTTTTTTGTTGACCAAATGAATTTTTAAAACGTCGGAATAAAAATTAAATATAAAGGCTCATTTTTTTTAGTCGCGTTTGACACATGTGATTTGAATTCTGTGACTTAATTTAGCAACCATCTTAGATCTTAGATGTTTTACGGAGCAAATGTAAACAATCGGCTCCATTAGCCAAAAAGTGCGAAAGGGAAAATTGCTGAACTTAAACTCAAAACGTATGTGTCGACCTGGCTTCCCTGTAGATACGTGTCCCTAGAAAGTTTGAATGGCGTAGCTTAAAAAATGTAGGCGTGCATAGGGAACAGTCACACACAAACTCACAGATTGCCTTTTATATATATATATATATATATATATATATATATATATATATATATATATGCATGCTACTAAATAGTACTGGCACAGAAAGTGCATTGAACCTTTTCGTTGCATGTTTCTTTTTTTCATTCAAACACCCCGTCGTTAAAATTCTTTGAACTGTAAAGTCACATTAATATCTACTTCAGGCCTGCACAAAATACGGCCCATGGGTTGCCCGATGGCATACGCAGTGTGGTCCGTGAGTGGGTTTCAAAAATAATATTTTTTGTTCTTAAATTTGGCGACTGATCGCGTACAAAATTTCAACTTTGTACTTAGATGGACGGTCTTAGAAATACTGAAAAGGATGACTGCTTGGGAATACCAGGTGCTGTAAGCTTGGGTGTGCATGCGGTGTAATGGATAACGACTCAAAATTAGAAATTGGAGGGCAGAGTTCCAATTCCAGTTGGACTTGTTATATTCACTTATGCGTAAATACCCATGGAAAAGATATGAATTTAACTCTTCTTTCTCCAGCAATGGTTTAATCCGTAGGACTTGTATCAGTAAAAATCATTAAAATTAATTACCCCCTTCATATTATGACAATCTAAATATATATTCTGACATTAAATAACTTACAAAAAGTTGATAACCCGCAAATAAACAAATCTATCAATATTTCACTGTCTTTGTATGTAATTAATTATTTTAACTATCTGTAGGTAGGAAAAGAAACAAAAAAAAATTCATCAAACTTCTTTGTATATACCTGCTTTTATTTAACTCAGGAATTTCCTGTAAAAATTTATTCCTAGGGCTCGCGGTTAATTTTTGCAACCAGTGAGTCGATTAATATATTTTAATTGTACAGATCATAATCATTGCACATGAACCAACATTCTTTCCAACTTCAAAGTGTTAATAATAAGGACAATATATGGATCTTTTTTAACATTGTTCCTTCTTTTCTTGAAAACGACAATGGTCGAAAGTCGTAGAAACAAAACATGTAATTTCGGCAAATTTCTTTACAAGTTTACAGTACACCTTACATCAAACGAGGTATTCAACGCCAAAAACGACATGTTCAAACAAGGGATTACTGCTTAAACAGACTGTTATAATGTGTACACAAAGATTTTAATCGAAAAACCGGTTTTGAATTGTTAGTCAGTCCGTAGCCTAATTTCTTTAAATAGGTGCACTGACTAATACATCTTTAAAGAAATGACTTTTAAACGAAAAATTATTTAAGAAATGGATTATAATAGAATTATCCTAAAAAATTGAAATTTATGTAGTAAACAATGCAACATAAATATCAGTAATCTAAAAAAACAAACAAAAAAAACAAGCAAACAAACAAAGCATTCTCGGATTTTTTATAGAATTTTAGGTACTTTGACATTGTAGTCTTACTTATAAAAACGCTTGCTGAGGAAGTGTTAGAAAATCATAATTCTTAATTTAGTACACTACAGTGACCACTCTTATTTTCTGATAATATCGTGTATCGACATCCATATAAAAATCGGCAAATCTCTCTCTCTCTCTCTCTCTCTCTCTCACACACACACACACACACGCACGCACACACACACACACACACACACACACACACACACACACACACACACACACACACACACACACACACACAATTCAAAATTCTTTTAAAAATACTAGTGGTCGCTAAATTGTAGTAAGCTTTTCCATTTAGGATAAGTAATTATAGTTTTATATATTAAAAATATCACGAAATCGCGACAGAATTTTGAAATTTAAAAATTTATAAATTATTCTAATAGGAATTTTAAAAAATGAAAACAGTTCTTATAAAAATTCATTATTCATCGAAACTGTTTTCTATGACAATAGTGTCCATAATGTATTTTATTCATAAAAGCAATTCAAAGTATTTCTAATTAAATAATGTGTGAACTTTACTTCATTTTTTATTTTACGATTCAGAGTAGATTTTCTTTAACTGTAGGTCCTATTCAACAATAAAAAAAATAAAATTATTGAAATTCTCCGAGGACTTGTCCTTAGAACTAATATGAACATGAAGCACCACGAAAAAGATTTTTCGAAATTCCATAAATTTAAATAAGTAGAGGTTAACGAATGTAAAAACAAAAAAGATTTTACAAAGATTTTCAAAAAAAGCAAGATTTAAAAAATGATCTAATTCATTTGTGAATAATTCTTTTGTAATCCGAAAAGTATCTGATTTTGCTAGAATTTCTTAATCAGTGTGTTTTGCAAAAAAATCCCCCAAATTCTCATACTAATTTATGGCCATGCGCGCAAGCAAGAAAAATAATATTTCGAAGTTTCTAAAAAAAAAAAATGTTTCCCATAATTTTTGAATGAAAAAAATGCTTTGGTTTTTCCTCCTAATAATAGCAAATATTTTGACGATACAACTTTGTTTTTATTAGGTTTGGGGTATTTTTTCATTATATATGGTAGTTGGTAGTTTTGTTAGTTTTTTAGCGAATCTTTGTTTGGAGATTATTCCGCTATATATTTGATGTTGCTCATTTTAAGAAGTAGATCGGCTCCATGGCTTTTCAGCATCACCTCAGATTAGATATAACATCTATCAAGAATGACAAATTTAATTTGTATTAATCCTATATATATATATATATATATATATATATATAGGATTAATACAAATTAAATTTGTATTAATCCTATATATATATATATATATATATATATATAGGATTAATACAAATTAAATTTGTCACTCTTGATAGATGTTATATATATATATATTTGTCACTCTTGATAGATGTTATATATATATATATATAGAGAGAGAGAGAGAGAGCGAGATACACACATATATGTATACTCACACAATCATATATATATATGCACAAACACATACACGCACGTACATACAGACACAAACACACAGACACATATACACAGCATATATTCATACACACACACACACACACACACACACACACACACACACACACACACACACACATATATATATGTATATATATATATATACACATACTCACACATAAATATATACACATACGCGCACACGCACCACACACACATATATACATACACATATATATATATATATAGTCATCTGCAGACAGATCTGTTTCGCTGTATCACAGCTCATCTGTACGGTTAGACTCCGATTGCTTTTAACCCAGGATTGAAACCCAACCGAATTGGCGTCAGTCGGCGATTCTACCTCTGGGCCATGGGCGTTCGGTAGAAGAAGGTAGACTCTTTTTTTTTTTAGCGTGTATATTTTCATTAAACCCGCCCAATAGCCAGAGTGCTCTCATCCATTCTTGAATGAGCGATGCGTTATATATATATATATATATATATATATATATATATATATATACGTGTATGTGTGCGGGATTTCTTTTATAATTAAGAAAATTATATCGTTTTAAAGCGAACATTCAAAGTATTAATTTTCACGTTAAGGGCGTTGGTCTCTCAAAACTAATAAAATCATTTGTGAGTAACTTTGTTAATTTCACGGTAAAATGAGAGTTTTCATTGTGTAGGAAGGCGCGATTAGATTCGTAAAGCCAAAAATTAAAGTTCAGTTAAAAATAGATTTTGTAACTTTTAAATTACATCTTGTGACAGGAAATCCTCGAGTAGGGGCGTTATAAAATCAAAATCAAAATACCTCGTCGTTTTCACACACACACACACACACACACACACACACACACACACACACACACACACACACACACACACACGTTTCATTTTATGAAGAAGGAACATTGCATTATATACAAATACATACATACACACATAAGTATACATTTACTTTATACATATTTTAAATATTTTATACAGATTTTAAAACTTTTTGACGATTCTGTTTTCTCCTCTTTATGCTAATTTTTTTTTTTTTTTTAATCATATCACCCCGAGCAAGGCGGTAACGCCACTGATGCGCAGGGGGCTACGTAAGGGTAAAAAGAATGGAAAAGAGAAAGCCGGAAACCACATCCTAAACAGGAAACAAGGGATGAGCCTCTTCACCTGTTCAATAGATGTGGGTGGAGTGTGAACCGGGCGATAGTTTAGTCTATCTACTCCAATTGAAAAAAAAGAATACTAAAGGAAAAGAGTGAAAAGATTGGAAAAGAGAAAACCGGAAACCACATCCTAAACAGGAAACAAGGGATGAGCCTCTTCACCTGTTCAATAGATGTGGGTTAAAAAGGCATGAATCCATCTTCTTACACTTATAGGTTAAATAACAGGTTAGACTGTACTCTCTTGCCAGACATGGCGGCCAATCTAGAAGAAGGAAAATTCAAACCCGAGGAAGGGGACTAAAGACGACGTTGTACACTACCTATCATTTCTCTGTTATTAATTATTCCAAAAAGTATAGCTAGTTTTGTAGCTTATCACTCGTAACCCATTATATCACCACATGTACTGTAGCCTCAGTAACATTGGTGTTTCCTAGGCAAAAAATCCTGAGGGAGCCCAACTCTCGCGAGGCTGGTTTTGATTTTAAAGTTTTTCCTTCTCCTAGACTGTTTACCACCCAAGGCTATAGGACCCACTTTCTCCTGCTATTTACTCATAGCGATGGAGATACAGAAGATATTTATATCTTTTCAAAAGGGATTATCACATAAGTGAATGTGGTTAAATTCGAACTCAACTCTTACACAACCGGAACCGCTATTATTATTCATTAATTCACCGTTAAGTCTTTACCACTTTGATAAAATCAGCTGAATGGAGAGTCTAGCGGATCAACTATAAAATGAACTTTTGATATATATATATATATATATATATATATATATATATATATATATATATATATATTACTTGATAAGACACAGGTCGTGTCGAAACAAAATAGTTACTTTTGTAGTGATATTATACCATATTTATGTTATAAATTATGAATAAATATTGTACATACACACACACACACACACACACACACCACACACACACACACACACACACTCACACACACATACATACATACATATATATATATATATATATATATATATATATATATATATATATATATATATAATATTTATCGGATGTCTAACCGGACATTTATATATATATATATAACAGAGAGAGAGAGAGAGACGATACTATATATATATATATGAGAGAAAACATATATGAGAGAGAAAGAGAGAGAGAGGAAGGGATAACTTAAATTAGATCAATACTTAGCAAAGAAGACTCATCTACGAAGGAATTCATATCCCAACTGCTCTTTATTATGGCCCTGTGCTAAGCTTAAAAAATCTCTATGTGCGAATTTTAGTGAAAGACAGATATCTCAAATATTGATTATTAATGCAGACAGACTTTGACGTAGATCGATGTTTCGCAAAATACTTCTACAAGCCGTTGTAAATAGAATGTGTGTATGTATACAAGCTTCCTGCAAAAAATGAAGGCTTTTCCACCGTGTACAATCAAACAGGTGCAGAAATCTATATACCTAGGAAGTGTTCTAACAGTGGACGGGAAGTGCGATATGGATACATTTCAGAAGCTGAGTAAAGTATGAATAGACAGGCAAATTTTGCTGAAAACAAAGAAGAGAGTACTAGATTGCTATGTGATTTCTGTCCCTCAATATGGCAGCGAATTCTAAACAATTTCATCAAAGATGAAGGAAAGAGTTTAAGCAACCAAAATGTGGTTCTACAGAAGAATGCGAAGGATACCATGCACGGAACACGCGGGCAATGACGAGGTTTTGGAGAGGATGGATACATAAAGAAAACTGATACTTAACATCAGAAAAAGACCGCTGAACTTTTTGGGACAGCTAATGAGGAAGGAGAGCTTGGAGAATCTGATGCTCACGGAACGGATAGAGGGAATGAAAGATAAGGGAAAGCAGCGCACTACATACCTGATGGCCTTGAGCAGATGGATGATGGGGCAAGGACTGAATGGAATAACAAAAGATGAGTTACTCAGAGGGACAAAGGATAGGGAGATGTGGAGGGCTATGATCGTCTACTCCCTGAAGAAAAAAGGTAGATAGAAGAAGACTCAATTTCTAGTAGTTTTCAAAAAGGAACACTAAGAACGTTTGCACGCATCTAAATAAGCTTGATCCGATATAACCGTTTGTTACTGCTTAATAGAAATAAGCAGGTTACTTATATTTAATTCAGAAAAAGACAGATGAAATTTCTTAGACACATAATGAGGAAAGAGGGCTTAGATAATTTGGCACTCACAATAAATCTTGAAAGCAAGAGGAATAGAGGAAAGCAACGCATTACCTACCTAACCAGCTTGTGTTGATGGTTGTCAGAACAGGGATTAAGAAATATAGCGAAAAGACAAAATTATCAAAAAGCTACAAGGGGTAAGAAATTGTGGAGAGTCATGATCACCCACGTCTTGAAGGGTCATGGCGCATACGAAAAGAAGAAATTAAGAGGAGTAAAACCTATTTCCTCTCTGCTAAAGTATTTGGCCTTTTAATAAAAACAGTACAAGCAAGCTAGTCTCCTAAGCCACTCCTTTTGAGTTCGATCCAAAGTAGGTGCTTCACAACATAGACATATTTGCGCCCTTGATTTGGCATTAGAGGTCCTGTCGCATTGTAATGGTTATTGGAAGCCACTCTAGGTGAGTTCGATTATAGCTTTATGAACTACGAATGTGACTTTTGTTAAATTAATCCGAGTTTCATTGATTTAGATTGTCCGAAACATTGTCGTTTGCTAATTTCTTAGTATTTTTCCTTTCCTATTTCTATTGCTTTTTATAGCAGTAGCTGATCGTTTTTACACTGTACAACTTTGCCGTGTCCACAGGCTTAGAATACATCGAAGAGGGATAAGATAACCTCCTCCAAAAAAAGGATGTAACTTCCGGCTGGATATTTTTATATTCTAGTTTAAAAGAGATATATGTCTACATTTTCTACTAGAGTATAAAACATTCCTCTCAAGTGCATTGCGATTTTTATCCTACAAGTCTTATTTTGACACTAAATAACCCAGTAAGTACTCAACTGATCAAGGCACTACTACCGGTTGATCAATGAAAACTCATTTGAGCATTTGAAAAACTGTTTGCCTGATGGTTACAAAGTATAAAAATAGCCCGAGGGTTGCAACAACAAGCAAACTTGGAGGAAATCAATAATAATCTGATATTATTATATTAATGTCATGACTAGTATGCTACTTTTATTACACTACGATACGCGATATACACTAGGGTATTTAAGTGATTCCAATGAAAGAATATGTGGATTAATATCATGAAAGTTAGATATTGAGACAAACAAAATGAAAAACGAAAACGTCTCGTGTGTTTTCAGGGATATTTACTATAAAAAACATTGATAATTATTTATTTATTCCAGAGAATCCATCTAAAAATACCTGTTTCACTTTTGATAGATTGATCAACTAAATTTTTAAAAAATTGTTCATGTGGTTCCGCATGTGCGCGCTATTCATTTAAGTAGAAGAATTGTATTTTATTATGACTTTGAAAACGAACATTTTAAAAGCTTATATTCACATAATATATACAAATATATTAAAACAACAGGAAAAGAAGAGCAGGGATATACAAAAATATTACCGCACAGAAGTGAATAAAAAAATATGACAAAAAAGAAACATAAAAGATAATCGATCTTAACTCCTCTATTTTCAGTGCTCAAGCGAGAACAAAACAAATGTGTGTACAACGTTTTAAAAAATAGGGAAGAAAAATACTATTAGAGAATCAGTAATATAAATCACAGAGAGATTACATGTAGACACATCAGCCACTGATTCAGCTTACGGAGGTAAGGTTGCTTAGACTTAATATAAACTACGTCTAGAGATTATATGCAAGTTATTAATTGGTAAAAAGAATTGCGTCTTTAATGTTAAAAGTCCTGTTATGATGTTGTTTAGATTCTACTCAACATTATTAACTTAGATATATAGTGATAAAGAAAACTATTGTTTTTTGTTGGAAAAAAAATTACTAAGTTAACAAAACAGACTAATTTGATTGTCAGTAGTTTATTTGCAACCATTTATTTTGATACTTTTACATTATTATACCTTGTAAAACTAATGTAAAAAATAATATGAAAAGATTTTAGAACGAATTCGTCAACTTTTTAAAGGAAAAACAAAAAATATTTTTTGAAATAAAAGATATATTAACAAAAAAATAATAAGAACCTCCTAAAATTTATTGCACAAATGCTCCTTTCTTTTCAATAACTCTTAGCAGACTATTGTCAACATCTGTTGTTAGATTTGCAATTTTAGCGGCTGGTAAGTTGTTTGTAGCAACTTTAACTGCATCCCAGAGGTCACACTTGCTGCTGAATTACCTTCCATTAGAATAAATATCTCTCTTGAGGATGCTCCACAGGTTCTCAATGGGATTCAATTCATAGCTATTTGAAGGCCAGTCCATAAGAGAATCTTCAACAAATCCCTTTTCTTTCAACCAGGATTTAGTAAACTTTGATGTAGAACTTGGTGCGTTGTCTTGCATAGAGATCATAGATCTACGCTTGGCTAAAGACTGGTTATCAAGCCAGTCAAAGAAATAGATTTAAATTTAAATAGACCCACGAGCTCGTTACCAATAATCCCAGCTCATCTCATAATCCCACCACCACCTTGTTGGTGTTTAAAAAATTTTCTTGAGTCATGTTGCTTGCAAACCCATCCTCAAGCCCATCCATCGGACCCATCGAGGGTGATCCTTGATTCGTCTGTAAAAAGCACTTTACTGAAATAAGTTTTCATCTAATTTTTTTGCCCACTGCAATCTTATTTCCTTATACTTTTTTGTTAAAATGGGTTTCTTTATTTGATTTTTTACAACAGCAAACTTCCTTAATGCTTTACACCTTGTTTCCATTGACACCATAGAAGCTCCAGCGGCCTCAAATATGAACGCACTTGACGCATTTGGGTTTCTTATTAATTCTCTTCGGATACGTGATAGATCTCGCTTTGTTAAATTCCTGAATTCAGCCTGAGACTTTTTTCCTTGGTTGAATTCTCATTTGACATATTTTCTTGATTGTTCGATGGTCCCTTTTCAAATCCTTAAAAATTTGAAGCGAAGATTTTCTTTGCTAATTTCTTTGATTATATAGTTCTTTTCATTCATTGTTAGTTCTTTTTTTACGAGCAATAATACTAAATTCTAGTTCTTGAAAATAATCTCTTGACACTTCAAATTGTTATAATTACTGAAAAGATACTTAATATCAATCTGAAAGTGAAAATTAGGACTTAATTGCTTTCATGCTTACTCGCTATACATAATAGTACAAATTATTTCATTGGATGACACATATCTATGAATTTTACATAGAATATTTGACAATACCACTTTTGCATATAATCTCTAGACGCAGTTTATATGATCTCAAACACTCTCAAATAGTAATCTAAATTTGCCATTACTGTGAAAAAAAGTCTGGAAAAGTCGAGGCACAATTTAGATTATTTGAAGTTCTGCACTCGCAGAATCGGAAGCATTAACATGTGTATATAAATTTTCATACTGTCGTCTAAGAATCTTAGCTAGTATGTATTGATTTATCATCTACCCCTGGTTGAGTTCGACCAAACTTCCTGACCTTCGGTCGATTCCGCCCACGTTGTGTTGTTGATCACGGATTAGCCAAATCAAGATTGCTTATTGTCACCTGACAAGTTTGTCCCAGACAAAGGACTGGTATATAAAGAAAACCAGATTTAAGACTGCAACAATACCGTGTAGATTTATATATATATATATATGTATATATATATCAAATAAATACAAGAATAACGAGCAAGTTAAAGCTGGTGACTCTCAAAAAGTGGCTGGAATTTTAAAATTACTTCAGTAACAACGTTTTCTGAGTTGGGGTTTACTCAGTTGTCTTTTAGCAGCGCGTCCGTTTCAGTCCGACCGTATTATTCAAACTGCCATTCAAATCACTTCCTCTAACTTATCTCTTTCTACCTTCTCATTCAAAACACGGGGCCCGAACTAACTAATTTCGTCTTGCACCCTGGTTTTATTAAACTAGCACCAAAAGCGGGGTGGTAAAGTTAGGTATGAGGTTTCTATTACCTCTTCCTATATATAACTTACTATCTTGACATGTAAGTAATATCATTTAAACATTTCGACTTCCAAGGGAAGGGGAGAAAAACCCACTCTCCCTTATTTTCTGCCTGTTTTTATCAGCTGTCCTGGTAATCAGTACACAGGAAAACCCAAAGGCTGTATTTTGACTTAGGGACACGTCTCGTCAAAATCCATTGACAAATATTTAGACTAACTAGCTTTGATAAATTTGCTTACTTCTCTCAACAAAAATAATTTTGAACTCATTGTACTTTGAATCTGTATTTTCCATTTGTGAACGTTTCGGCTACTTTACCCGACAAAAATAATTGTGTTCTCCAATTTTAGAGAAATCTCTTCTCATCTTGAAAAGCACTTAAAATTAATACCAGCCATCTTAATAAAATTAATACCAATCATCTGAAAATAGGCTTACACTTCAAACATTTTATTACTTCTGCCAGTATATTCAGCATCACACTGACGTTTGAAATCATAAATCACCGAACTCACAGGATGATTGGCAGAACAGCTTTACGAATGTATTTCAAAATTAGTTGGGAAGTGAAAACAAACCGTAGGTTAACAGAAAAATAACAAATTTTCACATTTTGAGTGATTTGTTTAGCAAATCTTGTGGTAAGTTCCCCAGTCCCAGGTAAACACAAACAGACGGGACATTTTTCCGGCCATACAATTTGGATTTATTATGCTAGATTGCGCAATATCGAGTGGTATTCAGTACACAATTAAAATCTGAAATTGTATTTTAGTTCATCGATAGCTTTCTATATGAACATCACACAACCAACTGAACAATGATTTTTGTAGATTCTGGTCATACACTTTGTACCAGCAAAAATAAACGATCATTCTTAAGTTTTAACTTACTTATTTATCATATGTATTAATGAATATGTTTCATATTCGTAAGTTCATGCGACCATTGCCACGCAGGCGTCGGTATCAACCAACTCTTTAAGGTAATGAAGAAAATACTGTCGCAGTGTTGAAATCCCCATGACCAGGCTTCCATAATAATTTTAAAAGAAAAAGAGAACAGATACTTCACTGATCTCCGATAAAGAACAGCTGATAACAGTTTGAACTTTAGCTGAGTTTCCTTATATTTTGTTTCTATGCGGAAGAATCAATCCACATGTAAATAATTATGTTATTTTATTAAAGATAGATAAATAGAAAGAATAGAAAATTATAGATATGTAAATCTTGTGATAACACGACAAAAAATAATAAATTTAATACGTACTGTTATATATCCTGTGACCAACAGAATATAATTAAACTTGAGAAGAATTTATTCCTGTCGAAGGCGAAAAAGAAAACACGCGATGATTTGCATAGAAGCTAGAACGCAAAAAAGTGTATTGTGTTGAAAACACCGGTTTTCAAGGTCACAAAATATAAAATAATGGAATGTGGTCTGTGACTCGTAGAAGATAATTTAATTAAATTATTCGGTCAGAAGCGAAAAAATGTAGAAACAACGTTCAAAGACAGAATATAATTTACATTAAGTTATTTCAGAATTATAAAACAATGATTAGAGAAATGAATTATATTTTAGTAAGCCGATAAAAATATGTTTTTGGTGTCAGAAGCAATGACAAATAAACAGGCATTGCGTCAGCGTGTCAAAGCTGGAAAAAATTGAACAATGAAATAAACAATAATGTGATTACGTAAAAAATGCAACTGGCCAACGACAACAGTTGGCGATTAGGCCAGCCCAGAGATTGCGTAATTGGCTGAAGCTCAACAGGGTCTGGACTTAGATATAAGAGCGGGTTTTGCCGGATTGACTCAGATCAGACGAAGTAGACGAAGCCAGGGATTCGAAGAGAACGCAAGGAAGACATTTTTAACCGTCGCTCCCTCGTATGTGCGTGATTCCTCTGACTACCCCTCTACATACAACCGTCACTGCAGAGAATAAATAGAATGTTAATATATTTTTTATACACACGTTGTCCGTCGTTATATTTCAAACCGATCATCAACCTTGGTTTCCAGGTTATGCAGCATACGCTCTTTCTCCTTTCACACGCTCACATACACACAACTATATATATATATATATATATATATATATAATTCTTGAATGCCATTGTAGTAAAATCATTAACAATACAGTTATATTACACGTATAACAGTCCTGTCCTGTCTGTAACATGTGAATTAATTCTTGGCCACAATATCTGCGACGCTAAAATGTTATTCAGGTTCTAACACCGGCATGAAGCATTCATACATTGGCTCGTAGGATAGCCGGAAAGAACTAAACTGAATTTAGTGGCAATGGACTCGGAGAAAACCTTTTTTTATCGAGTTCTAATGAAGGGATTACTGGGTGCGGAAGAATTAGAAAATAAAAACACAAATTACACAAGATCGAAGCTCGAAAAATGAAGCTGTTATAAAAGAAATTACGTTTACTTCAAACCAAGTTAACTGTAAACTAATGAGACCTCGTCGCTAGTCTAGTATAGCGCTTAAATTCATAAAGTCTAAATACCATAGCGAAGAGCTTATCTGAACAATTACCATGCAAGTATTTATATAAAAAAAGCAAATGGCAGTAACCCTATGGCGTTGGGAAAGTGAGTGAAAGTGACTGAAGCCGAGACGCCAAATCATGACTAATAATATCGTTGATTCTTCTTTGGAGCTTTAGATATGTGCAGTAGCACCGGACCATATATATATCTATAATATTCTAAGTATTTATTTATTTTTTATAATGATTTCACCCCAAGCAAGGCAGTACTGCCACTGGTGTGCTGGGAGTTACATAAAAGGAGGGTGATGAGGAAGAGGGACAAGTTCCAGGGGTTGGCAGAGAATGGGTAAGAGAAGGATGAGAACACTGGTGTGAAGAGAGCTGTATGAGAGCAAAGTGGAAGGGGGAAAGAAACGAGATACAAAGGCTATCAGAGAAAGGTTGCGAGTCAAAGCGATAAAAGATAGCAATTGACTTTGCATTTAAATTCTGGGAAATTGTAGCAGTCAGGAATGCAAGTAAAAATTTACAATAAGATAGCGCGAGAAAAGAAACGGATGGAGTAGAAGATGCGGTTACATTTAATTGGTTTCACTGTAAAACGATGGGACCTAGTTGCTAATCTAGTAGCTCGAGTAAATTCATGCAGAGGGGGCACCAGGGAGCTAAGCTTATCGGAGCAGAAGCCGTGAAAGTATTTATAGAAGAGACAGAGACAAGCCACATTATGTCGGTGAGAAAGTGACTGGAGTTGATCAACGAGGTCGGGATCAATTACATTGCAGATTCTTCGTCGAATTTTGTCAAGAAACCCGAGATTAATAGCAGGTGCACCTGACCAGATGTGACAGCAATAATCAATGCACGGGCAGATGGTAGATTTATATATGTGCAAGATGGATTCAGACAAGAAAAGCTTCCTGGCCTTACACAGTGAACCGACATTTCTAGCAGCAGACTTAGCTATGGATTCAATGTAGTCATTCCTCATTCCACTTGAGGTCGGCTGAGCGTGTTAGGCTGATGTGGTGCAGTGTTTTGTTTTCAGAGAGAATAGTCTGATCAATGCTGATGAAAGTGTAGGAGCGATTGTCTATGGTAGTTAAAGGATAGCAACTTCGTTTTGGAAGCATTAACATTTACAAGTCATTTCTTACTCCAGTTCACCACAGATTGGAGGATCTTTTCAATATCAGCAGCGAGGTTTGCTTTGTCAGCCTTGACATATTTCTTATCGAGGCGGGAGTACATGGTGGCGTCGTCAGCGTAGAAGCCTACTTGAGATCTGATTACATGTGGGAGATCGTTGATGAAATTCAGAAAAAGCGTAGGACCTAGAATAGAGCCTTGAGGGACGCCCACGTTCGTATGTGGAAGCATGCCCGTTCAATATTACTTTCATTGGACGATTTGAAAGGAACGGATCAAACAAGCACCCAGTTATACCATAGCCCTGTACCTTGCATGAAAGCCAGCATACCAGACTCTGTCAAATGCTTTGGAGATATCTACAGCAAAAGCTCGAGCTTCGCCGTTCTTATTGAGAGCCTGTATGATGGTCATTAGCATATCAGCAGTAGACATGGTGAAGCGAAAACCATACGGAGAAGAGGTTGTGAGCTGTGAGATGTTGAACCACTTCAGCATTGATAATAACCTCGAACACTTTGCCAAAAATCGGTAGGAGACTGATAGGGCGATAATTAGAGGGGTCTGAGGGTTCTCCTGGAACTACAGAGGAGAACTTCCAGCAGGCAGGAAAGCAAGAAGCAGAGAAGCAGTAGTTATAGAGTTTGGAGAGGTCAGAGGAGACTTCAGGGGCGCATTTCTTCAGGAAAATGATTGCGCTTCCGTCACTTGCACTTGCTTTATGGGGGTCAAGCTTTGAAATTATTTTAGATATCAGCGAGTGAGTAATGTGAACGTCACTCAGTTGAGCCTCCATTCTAGGTGGGAAGTCGGGTGCGGATGCCCCAGATGAATCAAATGTTGAGTTGGTGGAGAATCTGCGAGCAAAGGACTCGACCTTGTCCGCTGAAGATGTGAGGACCTGAAATTTATTGATTAAAGAGGGCATTGAAGGTTTGCTGTTGCTTAACACATTTTTACAGAGCCGCCAGTAGTCTTTGGAGCCAAACTTGCGGGATGCTATACGTTGCTTCATTCTGTCAACAAACAACAGCTTAGCATCATTTAGGATCCTCTTGCACTGATTACGAGCAGAGGTAAAAACACACCTATGATGGTCAGACGTGTGGCTCCGATAAAGCCGGAAGAAGTGATTTTTGTGGGCAATAGTGGCCGAGCAATCAGGGGAAAACCAGAGGAACGAATGGAATTTAAGTCGTAACTTCCTGGCTTGTATGAAAGCATTGATGCCAGCTTTAACTCAAGGGGAGACCTCGGATGCAACGGGAAGACTAAAAACTTTGTTCCATGGGATGTCACACAGGAAATCGCGGAACGACTCCCAGTCTGCTCTTTGGTAGCAGTAAGATATTCTGCTGGTCGGAGGTTCCTGGAGGGAAGGGAAGTGGAAGGAGATATTAACGGAAACCACGGCGAGATCAGAGTTGCCAAGTAGGCAAATTTGCATGACATGACAAGAGTTAGGGATAGAAGTGAAACAGAGATCTAGCAGTAAGTCAGGTCAATTAGAGTTAATAGAGAAATGCATGGAGAATTTCATTGCTTGCGTAAGGGATTGAGTGATTGAAAAGTTCATGGTATAGACACCAGCAAGATCTGTGACGGAATGTTCCAACCACTTGGCGTGGCGGGCATTAAAGTCTTCAGACACAAATATAAGAGCGAGCGGATGATAGGAAGTGGCTTTATCTATACTGTTCGAGATGCTATCAAGTACGGAACAGTCAGGAGATGAAGAGGGGCGGTAGAGAAAGAAAAGATAGCTAACCGAGCTTAGTAGAGAGAGACGGAGACACACGTAGAAATGATTTGGAGATTCAAGAGACATCATCCTACCTAGAGAGAGATGTTCACTGACATAAACGCCAATTCCATGCATACTGACATTGGAGTGCTTCTTAAAGAAGGGAAGGTAACCAGGGATATAGAAATCAGAGGAAGGAATAGAAGGATCAAGGCTTGTTTTACATAAAGCTAAGATGTCAGGTGAGTTTACTTGGAGGAGGGATTCAAAGCTGCAAAAATTGGTACGGATACCACGGATGTTCGAGAAAGAGATGTTTACAGGTTGAGGTGATTTTTGTTTCGCTGGTTTAGTCTTAAATCTTACTTTGTGCGATGTCAAATTAGAATTTTTTAGTAAGAAGAAGGCTAGACTAGTAGTATCAGCCGGTCATCAAATGCAACATGTGTTGAAAGGAAACTAGCGCAGACTGCAGTATAATGTTGCCTCTGGATTGCCAATCGGATGCACTTGCAGGGACACTCATCCATACACGACATGGCACTACAAGAAACCCCAATATAATTCAACTATTGATTAAACCGCCTCTCAAGATACTAGGCATGAGTACGAGTTCCTAACTAAATTCCATGTTACGCAGTTCTCCATTTATATAGAAACTTGAATCACAGTGATACTCGAAGATATTAAAACATAAGTTGTCCATATTGCCATATAGGTCAAAACACAGCGAGATTAATAAACAAAGGTTCGAAAATAAAAAAAAAGTAGAGTAATTTTTATTTTAGGTGTTTCAAAGGATGCTTTTTCAAGTGTAATTTCTGTTGATTCATATATATAATATATATTCTGTTTATATGATTCTGTGTCGTCCATGGCAGGTACAGCTTCTTTGCTCGGCTTTTACTTAGTTCAAACACATTACAATTCGAATAAGGGAACGTTTCCACCATATTAACAGACAAAAATATTTAAAAAGTGCCTACATACCTGCGTCTTATATTTTCCCTCTTATTCTCCTTTTCTCAGTCGGTACTCTTTTGTACCAAATACAAGTGCCGAAGAGAACAGATATAATAATTGGGATTTTTTCAACTTGTAAAATATGTGTAGCGTTTCAAATAAATGTTCCACTGGGAATTTCTGTATAGCTCTAATGACTATTAAGCTAAATAATCGTGCTAGGGAGAAAATTATTAAAAAGAAAGCTTGCGGCACAAAATAAACTGAGAGCAATAACTTGAGATATTTTTGATTTTGCTGCAAGGATTTTGAGAGTTTGGGTGAACCTGTTCGTAAAAGTTTACTACAATGGGTCGTTGAAAATTTCTCGGCTATATCCACGTCTCATAATCTGACT
The DNA here is from genome assembly GCA_037127315.1 of Ascarosepion bandense. Taxonomy (NCBI): domain Eukaryota; kingdom Metazoa; phylum Mollusca; class Cephalopoda; order Sepiida; family Sepiidae; genus Ascarosepion; species Ascarosepion bandense. The sequence goes on from JBBBDQ010000766.1 coordinate 687,156, forward strand.
AACCAAATATCAGTTGTTTTTGAATTTTTTTGGTTTTAAATTTGATTTGATCCCTTCTTGGTTTGAACGAGAAGGTCTTCAGCACTTCCTTGTAAGTCGAGTTCAATCTGGTACAGATAAATCAGCAATAACATTCATAACAGTATTCCCGGCGATATTTACTAAGAAGAGTTTAGACTAGTACAAATTTGAATGAGAGAAAATTGCGCACGTATTTCAAGCGGAAAATGTCCACCTTGAAAATTGGGATTCAAAGTCTTGTTTCTTGCTTACTACAACTCAGTTATGGACACAGTAGACACTTGCTTCATTGGTGTCTCAGCATTTGGTAATAGTTAACGAGATTAATTGGCTTGGCTATTATTAGTGAGTGCTATTCTCATTTGGTGTCCCATACATAATGTTACATTAAAGAACCCAACAAGTCATGACATTATATCACTTAGCTTAATCGCTATTTCACTCAATTTCGAGATCTAATTGAGAGAAATTCAATTTGCGATAAAATACCATGTTTCAAAAATATAATTCACAGTCAATTCATTTTATTCTGCGATTACGGAAATCGCAATGAGTCATTGTCACATGGCATTATAATTTATGTTAACTACGTGATCGTAATGTGTCTAATGAAATAGAGGAAACAGCACGATCTAACCAGCGGAAATGCATCTTTGTCCGATGAAACCTTGTAACATGACGGATGTGTCGGAGTTTGTTTAATTTAGAGAATCAAAAAGAAAGACGTTACTTGTAAATAATTCAGTAAACGATGAGACATTACAACGCGATAAATTGTGTTCACTTTAGCACGGAAATGACCACACAACGAGAAGAAAGGTATCTCTTAAATCAGTTTGCATTCAATAGCGTAAATTGTGGACACTCGAGATAACATTTTCTAAGGGTTTAGCGATACGACCTGACAAAAGAACCCCCTTTTCACTTGGATAAATATTTGAGGCGACAAATATATGGTTCTACTACCCATGAATACTGAGAATACCAAAAACAGAGCACTTGAGCAACGATGAAGGTTTAAGAAAAATAGAAACTACACTTACAATCAGGAGGTTGAAAATTCTAGGAAATATAAAGAGGAAAGCAAACCTCAGGATTTGAATACTCACAGGACAGAAGGGAAGGCAAGAGAAATAGCGGAAAAACGAGTAACCTAATTAACTAGTTTGTGGAAATTGATGATAGAACAGTGACAAAAAATGACGGCAAATGATCAAAAGTATTAAAAACAACAAAATATAGGAAATTGTGGAGAGAGATGATAATTCAGATCATGAAACGACAGGACTTATAAATACGTCAGCTTTAAAGATTAGGTTTCATTGCTTGGATTTTGATTTTGCACAGAGGGTAAAAACGCAATTCTCTCCGCAAAACCAGTTTTGGATACATTTGTGTTCTAAAGATTTCTTTGCTATCGAATTAAGCATTGTGCTACTGATATAACAAAGACAAAAATATTCCAATGAAATATTTCGCATTTTTTCTGGATTTGTTTTGTGGCATTACAGCATAGAAAAACGTACCGTTTTGTCTGGGGGAACAAATTCATACTGAGAGGTAGGACATGAAGTTCAGTCGACCATATAACCTGACCGTATAAGGTGAGGTCCCTTGAAATAGGATAGATTTGCATTTTTTTCGATATCTATAATTCTTATATTTGAATATTTTACAGGCATCCTTGCCATTATATATATATATATACAAATTTTAAACATGTATATATATATATATATATATATATATATATATATATATATATCAATCACAAACTAGACGATAAAATCGCTAGAAAACTAATATATAGTTACATATCACTTCATGACAAAAATATAATAATTAAACAAAATGTTTATTTTAAAGACTCCTCCAACATTATCACCATCCGTGATACAACAATAAAAATCAAAACTTCAAAAAACCTTTGTTGTCTATGAATTCGCTTGCCTATTTGGAGTATACTTTTCAATCTCTGACTCGAATATATGTAAGTGTCTCACAAGTACCACATTATCGCACCGTTTAAAAAAAAACAAAATCAATAAAATGTTATCAAATTTAGGAACAATCATACTAAATATATTTCAATAATAAAAAAAAGCAAAGCACAAAAACAAACAACTCGAACTATCACCCGGAAACACGCGCGATGCTTGAAAATTAAGAAAGCAACGACTTAGCACAAAAACCAATTCTTTGATAATAGTTAACGAAAGTTGAAAGTATTCTCGTATTAGACAAAGTATATCTGAATATGTACCCGATACAACATGAAGTTCCAAAAATTTTGTTGGTCTTTAAACACACATCAACATTATATATATATGTTGAATATACATATATAACTGACAAGGCACTGCGATTGAGCTTTTAATTATTATTATTATTTTTATTTTGTTTTTTGCATTCGTACAAGTATTTTCTTTTAAAGACAGAGTGTGTAAAACTGTTCAATTTATCTGTGGATTCGAGCGCTTTCGATAAATCTGTTAGGAATTCTTTTTTTTACTAAATGTGTAGATTTACATATATATATATTGAATTGTACTTAATGTTCATGCTGATTTTTAGTCATTCATGTTCCAACACGTTAGAACACGTCAAATTTATCGACAGATATAATATACTTACAGTTTTTTTTATAATTATTTCAATTGCGATAGTGTAATAGCCTCGAATGCCTTGTCAAAAAGAGGCAAGAGGCTAAAAAGGGGATAATTAAAAGAGTCAGAGGGATCCCCAGTGTTCTTAAAAACAGAGGAACTATGGAGAAGGACTTTCAAAAAGCAGGAAAGCAGGAAGGAGTGAGGCAATAGCTACAGAGTTTGAAGAGGACAGGAGCCATCTCAAGGGCACATTTTTTAGAACGATGACTGGAACAAAAAATAAAAACATATATATTATTAAAATGCAGGGATATGAATTCAAAACGGTGTAATTAAGAAAGAAAGAAAAAAGAAAGAAAGAAAGAAAGAAAGGGGAAAGTAAGGAGGTAAGAAAGACAGAGACAAACGTATAGAGGAATCTGTAACTATCAATCAGGATCTAAGAATTTATGTAACATTTTTATAGCAGCATGTAGTCATTAATTCACTTTTTTGTTAAGTAGATTAGAGTTATTTATATGATTTAAGATGAATAGTTTTTTTCTAAAAGGCATAAGTTACATTTTTGTCCTTTTCTCTCATCAGATTTGGTTCTTGTGACGATATTCCAGATAATAATTTGTTTGGTGTTGTTTTAATGTCCAGTAATATATAGATAAAGCAGTGATTTTATTGCATTTACTGTTGTTTAAAAACAACTTATGGTTATTAAAACAATATTTTCACATAGTAGCAGTTGCTCCAAAATAGAATTTAAAATCATCACCATCTGAATGAATGCGAGCTCTATAAATAATACTTTCGGACATACACTTTGTCACTTTCTTTCTCACTCCCTTTATTCTCCGCTTTCTTTTTTCTTTTCCTTTCCTCGTAAATATTACTATTAATAATCATGAATTACGACCATTCTAATTCATCTACTTACATTTGAATAATAAATTTTTTAATTTAAAATTTAAATTTAAATTTTTTATTTCCATGTAATTTTTTGTCTACTGAAATTTTACACTTGATAAATTAAAAACTAGTACCCTGACATTATAAGATTTAACTCACATGAACATCGAATGAACTTAAAGTCAAATCTCTTAAACGGTCAGTTTGTAATATGTATTTGATGACTGCGTAACGCATGAAATTCCGATGATGAAACACAGCACAGCGAAAAGTAAAGCCCTGTTTTTTCGAAGAGCATGCATACGAAATGAACACGAGCTAGTTTGAACTCAACCGATTTCGTTTTTTCATGCTGGCAGTCGTTACACCAATCTCAGCTGTATAGCTCTCTCCTTCCCTATTAATGTTCTCATACACATGTACATGAACCACACTTTATAACACCCCGTTGTGTCTTGTTTAACATTTATTAAGTATCCTACGGAGTTTTACAAAATAATAACGGATTCGCCATCTTGTCAAAACAGACTGGAAAAAGACTTTCTTTAATTAAAATCCGAATAAAAGGTGTTTCCTTTATAGACAATAAATAGCACGTGTTTATCATCCTGTACTTGACTGAGTTAACTACTCTTTTCTTTAACTGTCCTTTCGACGGAGCCTAGCATACGCCAAGTACATCCTCTACAAAAGAGGGGAAATCTCTACAAAAGAGGCCACCTACCAAGTAAATGCTTATAAACACTAATATAAACGATTAATATTTCCTTATACCTGAACTAAATCAATTCTAATAGACGCATGATAAGAAAAAAAACCGACTAAACAAGGGTTAACATCTAGCATCAACCAACCCAAACCAAACCATATTTGTTTTGATGATTCAAATGTCGTCGGAGTGAGAGTAGTGCTGATCAAACTTTTGTTAAGATATAAGAATATCTATCTATCTATCTATCTATCTATCTATCTATCTATCTATCTTATTTACAACAGCGGCAATATACTGAGGGAACTAAGCAGATCAATTTTCATAGCATTACCTAAGAAGTCAGGCGCAAAAGAATGTAAACAATTAGCTTAATAAGGCACATAACAAAACTCATCCCCCGGATTTTGATGAACAGAGAGCTCGGCAGAATTGGCCCTGAGATAGGATAAGAACAGTGTGTCTTTTTTTTTTAAGATACCGGAACAGGCAATGCGATATTCATGTTCAGAATGCTATCTGAAATATCAATAAAAATGCAGCGGGAACTCTATTTGTGCTTTATAGAATACCCAAAGGCATTTGACAAAGTACGTCACAAAGACTTGATAAAGATGCTTGACAACTTTCATATTTTCGGAAAATGTTACGATAATCAAGAATATATATTGACAGCAAACCGTTTGCGCACGGACAGGAAGTGAATTCAGCAGGTATACAAAAATAGAAAGGGACGTAAGACGGGGATGTGTTTTCTCACCGGATCTATTTAACTTATACAGCGAAACAATTCTGATATAAATAGGATTCGTCAATGGCGGCCACAATCTCAATAATGTTAGATACGCAGATGACACAGTGCTGATAGCAGACACAGAAAGGAAAATTCAATACCTCTTCCAGAAGGTAGCAAGAGAAAGCGAAAAGAAAGGACTAAGCACAGACTTTAAGAAAACTGAATGTATGGTCATCAGCAAAAAGAAGACCCCAAAATGCCAACTATAGGTCGGAGTAACGAAAATAAAACAAGTAAAGAAATTTAAATACCCGGGAAGCGTGCTGACAGAGGATGGAAAGTGCGATGTTGAGATCCAAAGACACACTGGCATGGTCAAGGAGGCATTTGAGAATCTAACCAGAGTACTGAAAGACAGAAAAAATCTCATTGGAAGCAAAGAAGAGAGTGCTGGATTGCTATGTGATATCTGTCCTTCTGTATGTCAGTGAATGTTGAACGATCTCTTTAAAGATGAAGAAGAAGCTTGAGGCAGCAGAAGTCTGGTTTTACAGAAGGATGCTGAGGATACCATGGACTGAGCACGTGACTCAACAAGGTGTTGGAGAGGATAGAAACAAGGAGAAAACTCATACTTAATATAAGGAAGAGACATATGAGGTTTCTGGAACATGTAATAAGGAAGGAGAGCCTGAAGAATTCAATACTTACAGGTCGGTTAGAGAGAAAAAGAGACAGGAGAAAGCAGCGCGAAACCTATTTCATAAGCCTGAGCCAATAGATGGCAGAGCGGGGTTTGGGAGAAATACCAAGGAGAAGAATTTGGAGAGCGACAAGAGACAGAGTCAACTAGATGTCCATAATCGCCTACGCCCTGAAATGACATGGCACATGAAGAAGAAGAAGAAGAAGAAGAAGAAGAAGAAGAAGAAGATTCTGCATTGACTGTTTTTGTATTTCGTTTTCTATCTATAGCATGGTTGTTGATTACATCCAGCATGTGTTGACATTATTTAAAGCATGCAGGACAATAATAAAATAGGAGGCGTTACATTTGGAGAAAAGATTAATTTAAATTCTAATGTTCATAACGTTATCATCACAATTAAAACAGTTAATTTGAAAATTTATTTCAGTCTGTTTATCAGTCTCACTGTCACTCTGTTTATATTGTAGTATTTTCATCTCTAAACGGATAAATATTTTCTGTTAGTTGAAAAAAAATTTGTAATTAGTGAAATATTTTTTCTTCTTAGTATTCAAATTGTATATCTAAAGAAGGCCTTAGAATAGATTAGTCAAGATGTTTGGCCCCCTCCCCGCCAAAAGGATATGGTCTATAGTTCTGCTAAATTTTAGAATGGTTTCGGTTTTCAACAAATATTAGGTTGTTACACATGAATTGACGCATTTTTTGGTTGGTTGTTGATCCGATTGTCTATCGAAGTAACCTTCTTAGTGCATAAGTCAGTCAGTCAGTTAAGTGCCATACATGATACACACTTTGGGTGATCATGTCTCGAAAGAGACATGACTGACTGGGCAGAAGATTATCCCGCAGTAGGTTGCCATTGCTTTCTGCGGTAGACTGGTTGCCGACCAAGGCTATAGAACCCAATCTGTCCTGCTATTTAACCCATAACTGGAAGGAAGAGACGGATTAATACCTTTCCCAAGGGTATTTGCGCGTAAGTGCATAAGTATCTTGCCTTATTCCTGATTCTGTTACCTTCCAGATAATTTTTCTTTCAATGTATTCTTACTCAAACACCCAATGAAAATGATTATAATGAAACATGTTGAGTAATCTTACTGTATGTGTATAAACTAGGAAAAAGAATCATTTTTGCATCGAATCATTACATGTGATGAGAAATGGATACTCTTTGACAATAGTAAGAAAGTAGATTAGTGGATAGACGCAAGTGAATCACCAAAACAATACCCCAAATCTCAGCTGCACTCTAAAAAGTTAATGGTTAATGTATGGGGTCTTTCAAAGAGGTTATTCATTATTCATTCTTGCCTCAAGGGAAAACAATAAAATCAACCTCGTATTGTGAATAAATTGCGTGTATGCACGAAAAATTGCCCCCCCCCCCCGCAAAAAAAACTAAAAAACAAAAACAACTAAAACAAAAACAACCAAAACAAAAAACAAAAAACAAAAATAAAACAACGAACAACGAAAAACGTACTAGACTTGTGAATAGGAATGGATCAATTTTGCTGCACGACAACGCACAGCTGTACGTTTCTCAATCAACTGTCTAAACGCTGCATAGCCTGAATTATGAAATTTTGCCTCATCCTCCGAATTCACCTGATATATTTCCTACTGATTATCACTTACTTAAGCATTGTGAGCTTTTTATACGCAATAAAACATTACCCAATAAAGAAGAAGTAATCGAATCATTTGAATCAAAAGATGATAATTTTTTTTATATTTTGTCCTTTCATAGCAGTGGTTATATTATATTTTTATTTAAAAAAATTTAGTTAGCACTTTCAAAGGTTTTTCGTTTATCTTGAGTTTTCCTTAACGGGCATTGGGAGGTTATTGCAAAACTATTGGCTTAGAAGGCTTCTTCCGACTTATACTAAGTTAAAAATTAAAATATTTTTTCTTATTTTTTTTTAAATTAGTGTAGATAGACCTTTCTATCGCTCCTTCCTTTTCTTTTGGACAGGAGTAGAGGCTCACGCCTTGTTTCCTGTTTAGGAAGGAATTCCCGGTTTCTTTTCTTTCCTCTGGTCCTAGTCCTAGTGCTGTCGGGAGCTTTTTGCAGTATTTGTTGATAGTGGCAACGTCTCTTCATTCTGAGGGTACCGACCTGGCAGTTTCCTAGTTGCTGCTTCCGACTGGTACTTAGTAGTTCGAACTCGTGCGTAGCGTCATGAGAGGCTGCTCTGATCAACAGTTGAATAATATCGGGGTTATATGTAGTACCATGTCGCGTATGGATGGGTGTGTCTGCATGAACCTCCGGTGGGTAACCCTGAGGCCACATTATGCTGTAGTCTGCACCAGTTTCCCTCCCACAAATGCTGCATACAGCAACCGACTCATTCTACTCTAGGACTTTCTCCTAATAAAACAATCATGAATACACGATATCATAAAAGCAAATCTAAAACAGCTAACCTAAAACACGACAACATCTCCTTCGCTAACATAAGAGGTATACAGTGTCGAATCCTTTCTCCAAGTCAATTCACCTGACAGCCTAGCCCTCTTCGAAATTAACCTTGATCCTTCTATCCTCTCTTCTGAATTCTATGTCCCTGGTTACCTTCCCCTTTTCAGGAAGGACTCCAATGCATGGGCTTAGTGTTTACGCCAGTGAACACCTCCCTCTAGCTAGGGTGATCGCTCTTGAATCAATAGATCGTTCTTATATGTGTTCCCGTCTCTCCATACTAAGCTCAGTTAGCCATCTCTTCTTCCTATACCGCTTCCCCTCATCTCCCGACTGTTCCGTTCTTGACAGCATCTCTAATAATATTGACAAGGCCATTTACTCTCATCCGTCTGCTCATGTATTTGTGTTTGGCGACTTACGCCCATCACGCTAAGCGGCTGAAAAAGTCTGCCACAGATCTTGCTGGTGTCCACACTATGAATTTTTCAATCACTCAGTTGCATACGCAAGTGGTGGAGTTCCCCACGCGTTTCTCTAAAAACCCTAATATACGCGACTCACTACTAGATTTCTGTTTTACTTCTATCCCTGGCTCTTGCAATGTCAAGCAACTCAGACCATCAGAATATCTTACTGCTACCAAAGAGCCGATTGGGACTCATTCCGTGATTTCCTGTGTGACGTCCCTTGGAACAAAGTTATTAGCCTTCCCGTTGAAGACTGTGCGGCCGAAGTCTCTTCTTGGGTTAAGGCTGGTATCAATGCTTTCATCCCAGCCAGGAAGTTGAGACTTAAATTCCACTCGTCTCCTTGGTTATGCCCCGATTGCTCGGCCGCCATCGCACATCGAAATCACTTCTTCCGGCTTAATCGGAATCACGCGTAGGACCATAACTGGCGCCTCTTTGCCTCTGTTCGCAATGAGTGCAAGAAGATACTTAAAGAAGCCAAGCTGCTGTTTGCAGCCATAATGAAGCAGCGCATAGCATCCCGTAAGTTCGGTTCCAAAGAATACTGGAGGTTCTGTAAAAGTGTACTAAACAATAGCAAACCCTCAATCCCACCTCTAATCAATGAATTTGAGGTCCTTACTTCTACAACAGACAAGAATGAGTGCTTCGCTCGCAGATTCTCCACCAACGCGACACTAGACTCTTCTGGAGTATCTGTACCCGACTTCCCACCACGAACTGAGGCCCAACTGAATGACATCCACATTACCCCCTCGGTGGTCTCTAACATAATTTCAAAGCTTGACCACCATAAAGCGAGCGGCGGCGACGGAATCCCAATCATTGTCCCGAAGAAATGTTCCCCTGAACTCTCCTCTGTTCTCGCCAAACTCTATAACTGTTGCCTCTCTTCTTGCTTTCCTGCATGCTGGAAGTCCTCTTCCGTAGTTCCAATATATAAAAACACTGGTGAACCCTCTGACCCTTCTAATTATCGCCCTGTCAGCCTCTTACCGGTTTTTGGCAAAGTGTTCGAAGCCATCATCCACACCGAGATGGTTCAACAGTATTGTTTCCGCCTCACCAGGTCTACTGCTGATATACTCACGACCATCACTGAATATATACACCAGGCTCTCGATAAGAATGGCGAAGATCGAACTGTTGCCCTAGATATCTCCAAAGCATTTGACAGAGTCTGGCATGCTAGCCTTCTACGCAAGCTGCGAGGTTATGGTGTAACTGGACAATTGTTTGATCTTATCCAGTCATTCCTTTCAAATCGCACAATGAAGGTAGTATTGAACGGATATGCCTTAAAATGCTATCATACGAATCCGAGTGTCCCTCAAGGCTCTATTCTGGGTCCTATGATTTTCCTTATTTACATTAACGTAATAATATACCAGGTAGGCATATACGCTGACGACACTACACTTTACTCTCGCATCGATCAAAAATCTGCTGAGGATGACAAAGCAAACCTCGCTGCCGAGCTTGAAAATGACTTCCGATCCGTGGCGGACTGGGGTAATAAATGGCTCGTGAATTTTAATGCTTTCAAAACGAAGCTGCTATCTATTAACCATCACAGATAATCGCACTTACCCCCCATTAGCATGGATCAGGCTAGTCTCTCTGAAAGTAAAACACTGCGCCTCCTCGGATTAACTCTCACAACAGACCTCAAGTGGAATGACTATATAGAATCTATAGCTAAATCCGCTGCTAAGAAAGTCGGTTCTCTGTGTAAGGCCAGGAAGTTTTTCCGCCTGAAACAATCCTGCACATATATAAACCTACCATCCGCCCGTGCATTGAATACTGCTGCCATATCTGATCGGGTTCTTCTGCTATCCGCCTAGGTGTCCTTGACAAAATCCAACGGAGAATCGGTAATGTGATAGATCTCGACTTTCTCACCGGCGCAATGTGGCTTCTCTGTGTCTCTTCTACAAATACTTTCACCTATTCTACTCCGATGAACTTAGCTCACTGGTGCCCCCTTTATAGAAATTTACTCGAGCCACAAGATTAGCAACTAGGTCCCACCCTTTTACTGTGAAACCAAAAAATTGTAAACGCAAATTTTACTCCATCAGCTTCTTTTCTCGCACTTCCTGCCTGTGGATTCTCTTCCATTTGTTTTCCCGACAGCTATAATCTTCAAGAATTTAAATATAAAGTCAATAGTCATCTCCTATCTCACTAACCTGCATCCTCTCTCTCATGCTCCTTTCTCCGTCCGCTCCACTCTCATCAGTATTCTCATCCTTCTCTTTCCCACTTCCTGATACCCCCTATAACCTGTCACTCTTTCTCATAACTTTCCTCCTATGTAACCTTCTGCAAAACAGTGGCAATAAAATGCCTTGCTTGGGACGATATGATTATAAAAAAATGGGATCAAGTTTTCAGAGGTACGTTATTCATCAAAATGTTACCTATTTTAACTAAATAAATTAGGTATTTAACATTTCATACGTATTTTATTCATTTTCTATAAAGTGCACCATTTCATGTGCGACAACCTAATATAGCTAACACATAGCTAACATATTATCACCTAAGAATGGTTAAATAATTCTTGACAAATTCTTCATAGAATAGTATATATATATATATATATATATATATATATATATATGTGTGTGTGTGTGTGTGTGTGTGTGTATGTGTGTGTGTGTGTGTGATTCATGGCGTGGAAAAGTGTCACGGAGTACTATCGATGGGTTATCATAGAATTTATCACAGATTCAGCTGAATTTGGTTCACGGCCAAATGTTAGGCAGATGATCGTTGGCAGATTGTGTAAATCTTTTGAAATTGATGTCAAATTAATTAAGTGAATCAGACACGGCATCAAGATGGGATATATTAGTTGCCCATTACAAGTAAGGTGATAACAGATGTTAGAAATGAAAAAGATTAAAAAAATAGATCAAAAGCGAAATGTTAACAGACATGACAAAAGATGTTTTCTCTGTGGTTAGAGAGTTGGGCAGAACCCAGTTGATGAAATATTTTACTAGGATTTTAGTAGTCGTATGGTGACTAAACAATGTCACTAAAACTTCATTAAATCTTTCATTAAAACGGGGTGTATCAAAAGCATTTTTCTATTTTTTTACAGTCCCTTACTCCAAAGTTTATTTCATGTACACATCTAAATAATATTTTTTTAATTGTTTCACCGCAAGCAAGGCGGGACTGCACCTTATGCTCAGGGGGCTACATAAGAGTAAAAGTTTAGACAGGCGGAGAGTGAAGAGAAAGACGGACCAGTTACAAGAGGTGTCAGAGAGAGGGCAAGAGAAGAATAGGAAAACTGGTGTGAAGACAGTTGTGAAGGTAGAGAGAAAGGTATAGATAAGTTAAGTTCGTCGGAGCAGAGGCCATGAAAATATTTGTAGAATAGACAGAGGGAAGCCGCATCCTGCTGGTGAGAAAGTGGCTGGAGTCGAGCTGCCAACTCGGGACCTATCACATTATAGATTCTCCTTTGGAGCCTGTCGAGAACACTGAAATGAACAGCAGGGGCGCCTGACCATATATGACAGCAGTGTTCCATACACCTTATCAGATGTATTTTTAATTTTTTTTACAAACCTTTCCTCTAAAGCTTATTTCCTGTATGCATCATAAAGAACATTTATTACTTCCCTATAGTATAAATAATACTATCCTCTTATTAATATAATTACTATAATTACTACTACTACTACTACTACTACTACTACTACTACTGTAATAATAATAATAATAATAATAATAATAATAATAATAATAATAATTTACACACTATGACTACTCTATTTTAATAACAATATTATGATAGGTTTTATAACATGACCACCATATATTGTACTTTCCTCTCTTCTTTAAGTTTTCATTCTCTTTCACTCCATGTAATCCCAGCGACCTGGTGGCATTATCATCTTGCTTGCGGCGAAATGTTTAAAAAAGTTTCAGAACTGGAGAACTGTCAAGCGTTGATCAGGATGCTTTAAAACATAAAGCAAAGGAGAACCAATAGGTCATCAATAGTTAAAAGCTTCCATAGGGTCTAAGACCAGCGATAGATATTTAAAGGATTACATAAGCTTAAGAAAAAACAAAGAAGCCGTTAAGTGGCTAAAAGATGAAAATAATTTTGATAAATTCCAATAAATAATCCGGACAGAATAAATGATTAGTCGGATATTAAGTTATTGTTAGTTTTGAAATAAAAATATTATTTTTTCTGTTGTGCCTTTGTGTTTCACATATTCTTTTCTCGCATTTATAAGAAAGATGATATCAAACTTCAGTGTATTGCTTGAATTTCTATACGCTGATTTCATCCGGAATTTCGATCAACGTGAAAGTGGGTGATGAAAGCTTTTTGTGCATGTACTAGACTACATCTGTCGTTGATATCTATTTTCATCCGATCATCAAAAGTGCGGTACGTTTATCGCATCAAAGTAGGGTGTTTTGATTTGTAACCCCCACTACTCAGAAAATGCATCAACGCCCAGAAATCTTGCCTTCGTCTGTTTTGACGTTTGCTTTACAGAGGTGGTAAGCCTAACCATATTAGCTCCTGGGATTATTTTTTTTAGCAGAACTACATATTAAAAGATGTAGTTCTGACTAAATAGTCGTTAGTGCTTAACCTAGATTTTTACTAATTACTTGCCTTTTTCCATATATACCTGATGATATTGTTCCCAGCATTCCCTATATGCCGTTACTATAGGTTTGCACGAAGTACAAAACACATCTGGGCAGAAGCTGCCGAATCTTCACTTTTTGGCCTTGTCGGAGATCAAAATAGTTTATGCTGCTTCGTAGGTGATTAATTATTTTCAACTCTACAGTCCCTTTCTCACAGACGAAACGTCACGACCTCTCGCTATTTCCATAGCAAATGGGTAAATTTTCGTTTTAGATTCGATTTTTTTTCTGATCGTTAACATAAAAAGGTAGGTTTCTTCATTATTTAATTGTTAATTTGAGTTTAGCATATATATTTGCACGGAAATAAGGCTATTTTGGAAAAATTTGAAGGGATAAAAGCTTTTGGGACCTAAAATGAAAAATTTCCGGCAAATGTTTAGACGAACTACCTTTCTTAGTCCAACCGGTTCAGATTTGTATAGCTTGAACCCGTCATGCCACATACACAGAGTCAAATCCTTTTCATTCTATTCGTATTTCATTAGTAAGAAGGAAGTTCGATTCAGACAACTTCTTTGTGGAATAGACATCCGAGAAGATGCTTACCCGATCACTACACGCTTAGTGTTTTCAAATGTAGGGTCAACTGTTACCTATCCTACATATCCCCATAATCTGCACTTCCTTCTTTCGCTTACGTCTATGCAACAACCTCACTCAGTAACCCCTTCAACTTGAATAGCTCTTGGGCTTTGTATCTGAGTGAAAATTGACTAAAAATACGCTATTACACAATTTGGAATGGACTAAACAGATTTGTACAGTTTTATTTTAAAATATTGACCCATAATAGTTAATAAATTTATATTGTATTTCTTTTGGTTGCTGGTAAAACTTATTAAAGATTGTTTATATATTCCAGTGACAGCATCATGTTACGTATGAACCGGATAAAACTTTTTTTTAAAAATAACGTTTTCTTAAAATGAACTGTTTAAAGGGAAGCAAATATTGAAAAGTTCCAAATTGTATGTGCTGTGTTTATCTATACTAATGATTACATTTATAAATACTTTCTCTTAACACCGTAAACAAGGATTCAAAGCTGATTGGGCATGGATTGGGCAGCTCCATCCCATAAAGATGTACTTGCTATGGAAACCACAACAAATGTTTTCATGGCAACTGCTCTGATAAGTTTTTTTTTCCCCTGGCACCACATCCACGTGATTTTAAGTGTGCCACTAGATTGGCATCTTGGTCTCACCCTTCTACCATTGAAATAGATAAATGTTACCATCACTTCTACTCGAACAGTTTTTTTTCTCGTACGTATCGGCTGTGAAACTTTCTTCCGTTTACTTGCTTCCCTGATAGCTACAATCTCCAAAAAATTAAATGCAACGTCATTTGATATTTTCTATATTTTTGAACCCCTTTCATCTTTTATCCTTTCTTTAATACCCCCATGTATCTAGTCTTTTCTCTCACGGTAACTCCCCGCACATTAATAGAAGTCCCGCCGTGTTTGTGGTGAAATGATAAAAAAAAATGAAGTAATATTTAGTATCATGAAACAGTGGCCCTATACTTCATACGGGATTTTACCGGGTTAAATAAGGGAGAGGGAGCAAGAGAAATTAAAATAAAGAAATGAAGATGCAAGTAAAAAAAAATAACAGTAAAACAAAGGAATAACAGATTAAATAAAATAAGGCAGTACTAAATTGGTGGCAACGTTTCATAAATTTACATGTAATCATAAGCTACATGCTAACAGTTTTTTCTATCGTATTTCTCGCTTGTGGAACTGTCTTCCGGCTTCTTGCTTTTAAGTCAAATATTGATCTTCAAATTTTAAATGCCATATTAATCGTTATCTTTTATACTTATTCTTTTATTGTACTCTCTTCTTAATTGTCGGTTTTCTCAGTTTCTCTAACACTCAGTAACCTCTTTCGGCCAATAATCCTGGGTATGACAATAAACTACATCCGACAACAAGGTCTCTGATCTGAAGACTGAATGTTTTGAGCACCTCTTAAGTGCTGCTGTCTCCAGCCCAACCTTAAGCCGGCATGATAGCATCTGTTAGGGTTCCAGCTATGGATAAATAGTGAACCCCCAAACAAAAACAAAACACTATAAAATCATAAAAATACATTTTTATAGTAAAAATGCTAGCAATATATTTGCATATAAAAATACCAAAAATTCTTAGGTATAGTAAAATTACAAACAATACATTGTATCTGTAAGTGAAAGTATACAATTGTGTTCTAAATATTTATTTTCTGCATTAAATAAGCCATAGAGATTGATATGCCGATAAACAAAATCAACCAACAAGAAAGAACTCTTTCATGAAATTAATCCATATTATACTTGCAATTTATTAAAGAAATCACCGCATTCCAAAATATAGCTTCAGCAAAACTAAAACACACATATCACCATCTCTAATAATCATGTCTACATAAACATGTAAATGCACAAAAGCTGAGTATCATTCTCCATGTATTCAATTATGAAATCAGAATAACATATCCTACTCTATTTGTATTGCTTCAAAACTCCCAAGAAAATTAAATTCCAGTATTAAATGACCCATAAGTAGTTGATATACTGTTAAATAAATCAAATCAATTTTTCTCCTTAGTTGCTTTATTGCTTTGCTTGGGGGGATATGATTAAAGAAAATGAAATATGAATGAAATAAGGCTTGAAAGAATAAAAAAAGCGTTTTGTAAACGCAAGAGAATATTAGCAGATAAGCAACAATAAATAAATAAATAAATGTAAAGTACCATGTAAAAGAACTGTAGAAAACATCTCATCAATGGAAAAAAACATATGTATAAATATTCTCTAAAATTGTACCCTAGTGCAATGGGATACTATAAGACTATGGGGAGAAGTTTCAGGATGTTGAAAAGATGCCTAAGTATTCGGTTTCATTACCACCAACACCCATATTACAAGACAGGCAATATATATATATATATGTATATATCGCTGACAAAATGGAGTTGCTAGGCATTTTTGGAATGAGTGGGATCTTAGATAAAATAGAGGAATATTTATAGTGTCACGTTAGTGACTCTTGAAGAATGTTGTCCACAGGCAATATGTAATATTAATACTTACTGCTATTTGGCCAGATGTTAGCAGGCCAATTCTTCGTAAGGGTTGGAACCGTCTTTTCTTGCGCGAGTGATTGAAATGTATGAATGAATGACTGGAATTTGAATGATATAACTGGATATTGTCTTCTCGTTGTGACATCCGCGCAGTGTAAAGTTAATTAACACTGACAGAAGAGCAGAACAGAGATCCCTATATATTCGGTGAGATTAATATATATATATATATATAGAGAGAGAGAGAGAGAGAGGGGGGGAAACATCGAGAGACATTGGAAGAGGACAAAGAGAGTGTTTCTAAGTCGAGGATAAGGATACATTCACATAAAAGACAATTAAAATTCGGATATCTGAAAAATAGCGTTACAGTACTCACGCAAACACGTAAAGACTGACGAGTTTTTCTCTTTCTATGCAGGACGTTTTTTTGCTTCAGGATTGTCTCGTGCTTTGAAATAAAGTGTTTCTTAATCGATACAGGAAATGAAACATAGTTATTAATGTACTTCCATACATCGTGTTAGTTTTATTATTCAGATACAGGCACAAGGCAAATTTACAGCCGTGGTTCATCGCATTTTTCATAGGCCGATTTTTTCGGCTTTATAGACACTAAAAGCATAGAGCCTCATTGAGAGTGGAATCGTTCATTGTGACGGGAGTATGACGAGGTATGGATGATGATATGTCTATCATTTATGTTTACTGAGTCGCAAGTTCACCCAAGGTCTCGAGTGGAACTCATAAATACAATCGATTGCTAAATTCTGGAAAAATAGCCAGCTCGTTTCAAGAAGTATCCGACTTCAATCTGGCTTTATCCTTACAAGACACAGATTAGTCTAAAAGTGTAATATTACTGCTACATCAAGGCTGGAACTACTCAGTCCTCGCTTTCCAGGCTTTATAAATTGAAAAATCACCCGGTCTCGTAAGGAAACATTTATTCTCCATTCTGCCACCTCTTCCCAACAGACGCACCATTACAAACTCTTTGCTACTTTATCGTTATTTCTATGGAAAATGTTTGGACGAGTTCCATGCATTAGTTCCATCAGTTCAAATCATTATAGCGAGGGTATGCAATGCTACTTACACGCAGTTGAACCCCCTTCATTTCTTTTGAGTAACATATGTAAGAAGAAGCAATTTTTCCTCTAAAACTGCCACTTTGTGTTACAGGCTTCCACGTGAATGCTTCGCTGAACACTTAAATATTTATCACTTCAAGTCAAGGGCCAATCATCATTTTCCTTCTCGTCCCCATAATACCCACTTCTTACGACATCTTCCTTCATTATCATCTCACAATTTCTTCATTATTATCATCTTGAATATAATCTTCTACCTTGAGTGGCTCTGAGATCATGTATTGGGTGAAATTTAGTATAATAATTTATATATTAATACCTTAGTACTTACGTATGTCACGCTCTAGAAAGAGATATGAACGCATGCACAGACACAAAAGATTAAACATAGGAATGCCGGACGACGTACACATGCGTGATAAATGAAACTAAAACGTCGAACGGAAATATAAAACGAAATGGGAATCACTGTAAAATATATATCATCTATTGTAAAGAGAAAGAGAGAGAGAGAGAGAGAGAGAGAGAGAGAGAGAAAGAGAGAGAGAGAGAATATTATTGTACGTATAGCGTTTTTGTGCTTTAAATAATAATTTCAAGTCATTTTTTTTGCTGTCTTATAATTGATTCTCTTGAGACACTTTATCCGTTTATTTCTATTTATTTTATTTAATCCGTCCTTCAATTCTCGCTGTGGACACTATAGAAAGTCGTAGTTACATTATAATGCAGTAATTATCTACTTAGGTACCTACGTGTATCACGATTTTTGCTGTAATAAATGAAATTAAATGTACTTTGTAAATGCATTATACTTCCTGAGAAAATCATTGCAATAGAAGAAAGAATAAGACAACAAAGAGAGGCAACAAGAGAACGGCAGAGAAGAAGACGAGAACGATTACGAGCAGAAGAGAGACAAATAATCCGCAAACATAATAGAGAACGAATGCAGGCAAGGAGGAAGGATATGAACAAAGAAGAGAGATAACTTTATATTTATGATTGTTATTGCAATATTTTGTCAAAGTTGTTAAGTTCAGACATTTAATGATGCAATAGGGGAATTTCTACGGAATTGTCATAGAATTTGCCATGCGCTTATTCAATCATTAACTGAAGAATTAAGATTCATCAGAATATTAAAATAGAAAACCGTGAAATTTTCATAGGCTAAAACTAATAATAATAATAATAATAATAATAATAATAATAATAATAATAATAAAAGCTGAAATTGAAGGTTTTATTCTTGCTTGCTCAAGACCAATGCTTACTAAGTAGAAATTACCAAGCACACAAACTGAAAAACTGTGTTAGCACAAAATGCAGATTCAGTGATAAATATCCAGGAACAATTGACTAGCTCGTATCAAGCTGCACGGTATTAGAACCCACTGAACATAAAACCCGGCATGAGAGAGTGGGCCAATATGTGAATTAGAAAGGTTTAAGGATTTGTCACTTAAAAGAACAACTAAAAGTAACACTTATTTTCAAGATTTTTCGAAAGGGATACAATCAAGAAAGATAACGTCAGTAACAACTGAAACTCCATTATATATTGGACGCCTCGCTGTGGGTTAGTCTTGCGTATAATTATTTGTGAATTCAATTCTCACTAAGTGCTCATCACAAAGCTTCTACTTTTTTTTGGCAAGCTTTATTATATTCGGCTAAATCGATCTTGTCTAACTCGAAAATGAGTCGTAACGTCGTCACGTCGCTATTAATAGTCTCTTGTGCATAAAAATGTTGTTTTAGGAATGTGTTGTTTTAACATTAGCGGAAGGAAGAAAGACAAGAAGGAAAAGAGAGAAATATAATAATTAGAAATAAAATATAAGATAAGTAGATATTGATTACACAGAGATGTCGTCATCTTCCTCGTGTGCTGTTGTGTGTCTCATGGGTGACTGATGAGAAAATTACTCTCTGTTCCCTACCCTATTTATACCCACTTAGGTTATATTTTAGAAAATCTATCTATCTATCTATCTATCTATCTATCTATCTATCTATCTATCTATCTATCTATCTATCAAAGATTACTCACAGCCTTTGTGTTGCTTCGTTTTTCGGACAGACATTTCACATTTACTTTCGTTAACAATTACCGATCTTTTTTCGTATCTACTCGAGTGAAGGGCGAGTTTCATTATGAGCTTTTTAAGCCAAAAGTAGGAGGTCACACTATGCAGAGGTATTTTTTGAAAAATCAAGTAAAACAAAAAAAAAAAAAAAAAAGAAAGAACAATCAAGAGTTGCACAATACATGAAGTTGGTTTATACACGAGTTAAAAGTATCAGTTTATATCTACCAGGTTAACTATTTTAGCTTACCCATGTCTATTTATCTACTTAATTCAATATACGCAAGTATATATATATATATATATATTGAAAATATGAAATGTCGACAATTTACCCATTGCTCTCTCTTTCCCCCCTCTCTCTCTATATATATATATATATTGAAAAGATGAAATGTCGATAATTTACCCATCGCTCTCTCTCTCTCTCTCTCTCTCTCTCACTCTCTCTCTCTCTATATATATATATATATATGTATGTATAATTTAAATAGGATCATTTTTTTTAATTTTAAAATAGATACAAAGGTATTTCATTTTAAAAGAAAAAGGGGAAAATGTTATTTTAGGATCCTTTCGACCGACACTTCGTCAAAATTAGAATCGTCGGCAAGATTAAAACAGAGAAGTTGCTGAGAAAAAAATTTAACAACGACTGAGGATTAAAAAAATGTAGATTGCTTATGCTGGATGGTAGTCTCTCTGAAAGCTCCAATTTAAATTTCAACTCTCTTTGCCTGCACAGGACAGGACGCTGTAAATTAACGGTAAGAGACTCCAAGATGTCCAAGTGGAGTCTCGTCCTTGCCCTGCGCATGACAGAGAAGAAATCAGGGGAATAATGCGTCCTGCATTATACAGAATTTAATAGGTGTTCCCCGATAGTTAACTCATGAGTCTACGGCTGCCCGGATGTAATTAGCTCATGTCTGCGGATTTTACCTGGCGCGTGCTGAGCGATCCTATTTATCTATTTTAACAATAAAAATGATCCTATTTAAATTAATTATATTTTAGTGTCGAAAGGAAAAGAACTTTTTCAAATATTTTCAGTATCGATATGACCACCACGTTATTAAACTACTCAACAACTGTATTCGATTTAGGAGAAAAGTACAGTCCCTTTCATACAAGATTGGAATGTTGAAGTCCTGTTCCCAAAACTATGTCATTCCAGGGAATATTTTTCGGCGTATCTCGAAGGTACAGTGTCGGAACACGTATAATGTGGAACGAGCTTTCCTTCGTAATGAACTAGTTTACTTTTTTGAGCTGCTTGGTACAACAAGAGCCTACTATCATGCTGTACAGGGTAAAGTCTGGCGCACGCTTTCTCTTTTTGATAAGCTTCGGTTCTCTAAGTATCTCTCCGATGACGATATTTATTTTGATAGTAAAGCCAGAGCTAATAATGTAACTTATTTGAATTATCTAATTAAAAAAAGATTTGGATCTCGTATGTGGCCACTGACAAATATATTATTAATTTATCAATTTATTATTTGTCTGAGTCGGAAAAATTGGTCTTGTCCCGTGGTTTGGAGTTTTGTATTCTCCCGAGTAAGATTGACAAAATAGAGGTTTTTAGTAATTTCGAAATTCTCTTCAGACATTTGACTGGACATTTGCCAAATTCTGAGGAGCATATGCTTTGTCTCAAGGCACTTCTGAAAGACTTGGTATATAGGGTTGTCAATGCCTCTCTCACTTCCTGTGGTTTCCTTTGGCAGAGGGGACATTATCAAGTGGCCAAACAACGAAAAAGAAATACTGATGTTTACATTACGAGGCCTGATAATTGCGCAGGTGTCATAATATTTAATTATGGTTACCATGTGAATAAAATTCTATTTTAAACGATAGCAGTAAGTTTCGCAAAATTGGAGATACCGCTTGTGATGATTCGGCAAAAACTGAGATCCGTATGCAAAAGAGACTCTCAAAGTTTCATAAAAGTAAATTCTTCTTGAAAGAGGTTTATGATAATATCCGTCCTGTAGGCTTCTAACGTTCAAGAATGTATGGGTTGCCGAAAATACACAAGAGTGACGTTCCACTTCGGCTGATTTTGTCTATAGTGGGTTCTGCCCAACATAATCTTGTCAAGTGGCTTAATGAAGTTCTTCAACAAGTTCTGAATTTTTATTCGGAATATTGTGTGCCAAATTCATTTCGGTTTTCAGATTTTATACGCAAACTTAAGCCAAATTCTGAAACAATTATTTTTGTTTCATTTAATATCGTAAGTCTGTTTACCAATGTTCCTTTGGATGAAACAATAGAGATCTGTGCAGACTTCTTGTACAGTGATCCTGTGAAAACTTTGTCTTTCCCTGAGAGCGTATTCATTGAGTTGATGGAGATGGCTACGAAGTCTGTCTCCATCAGCTTCAATTATGATATGTATCAGCAGATTGATGGGATAGCGATGGGTAGTCCTTTGTGTCCTTTATTCGCTAATATTTTGTGGGCTATTATGAGATATTATTATTTGATAGAATAGATAAGCTCTCTTGTTACTTCCGCTATGTAGATGATACTTTAATTCATTTGCATCTTTAAATAAAGCGACAGAATTTTTCTCCCGGCTTAACAATTTCCATCCATCTTTAGAATATACAATGGAAATAGAATGGAAATGGCACTGAAAATTCCGACAGCCTCTGCTAGTTGTCGCCTTTCCCCCTTCAGATTCATCCTTTAAACACTTTGCGGTAATTTAAATCTGGAATAAATAACTCACTTTCTTTAGAATCCTACCTGTGTCAGTTAAAATTGACATTTGCATAAGCCCACTGGCGTAACA
Organism: Ascarosepion bandense; assembly: GCA_037127315.1. Lineage (NCBI taxonomy): Eukaryota > Metazoa > Mollusca > Cephalopoda > Sepiida > Sepiidae > Ascarosepion > Ascarosepion bandense. The sequence continues at coordinate 709,524 of JBBBDQ010000766.1, forward strand.
GTGTTAATTCGATTTTCAGAACATCGGATGATAAATCATAAAGTTTTGTTGGTGTCGAATATTGCTGGATACTGAGAAAGGCCATTATTTTTACATGTAATTATTTCAATTTATAAGACTTTCTTAAAAACAAAAAAAAAACAAAAAAAACAAAAAAAAAACAAAACAATTTTATATCCTCTGCCTGTAAAAATTAATTTTACCGTGAAATTAAACATGCTTTTATTGTATTTAATACTTTCAGCAACTCAGAAATAATGAAAACTCTTATGCATTCATTTAAACCGAGATAATTATCAAATGTCAATGAAACATACTAAACACGTTTTATACTTGATATAAGGAAGAGACAGTTCAAATTTCTAGGCCACATAATGAGGAAAGAGGACTTGGAAAATCTAATACCTACAGGACAGATTGAAGATAAAATAGACAGCGGAAAACAACGCATAAAATAATGATCTTGAGTAAATGGATGGTGGAACAAGGTTTAGAATAAATAACAAAAAGACACAACTTATTAAGAGCTACAAAGGACAGGAAATTGTGGAGAGCCATTAGAACCCAAGTCCCGAGGAGATACGGCGCATAAAAAAGAATGAACTAGCGAAAAAGCATTCCAAAAGCTAAGCAAGGTACTGAGAAATAGAAAAAATGTTAGAAACAAAAAAAAGTATTGGATCGATGTGTAGTATCAGTCAGCTTGTATGGGAGTGAATGTTGAACAATTCTCCTGAGAATGACGAAAATAAAGAAGCATTTGAAATGTACTTCTATAGAAGGATACTGAAAATTATCTGGACGGAAGGAGTAAACAACAAGGAAGTATTAAAAAATGGCAACAGAAAGAAGACTTTTACTCAAAATCAGGAAAAGACAGCTTAACTTCTGAGGATGTATAATGAGGAAAGATGGCTTGGAAAACATTTAACATTCACTGGGTCTATTGAGAGCAAGAGAGATAGTGGAAAACGGTGAGCCACTTACCTGACAAGCTTGTCTAAATGGATAGATGGGGGAAAAACGCTTTAGCAAAGGGAGAAAAACTGTTAAGCGCTACACGGGATAGAAAGTTGTGCAGAGTTATGATCGCTTATATCCTGAAGGGACGCGACAGATAGAAGAAAGATAACACAATTTAGTATAAAAACCGCCAAGGAAAACGTTGTATACTCACGTCAGAATGCCTTGCGCTTCAATTGTACAGAGATTCTCACATTTCGGAAGTCTGTGATTTGTTGTTTAACTCGGAGGCGGAAAGTATATTTGTTGCTTTTTGAGAAAACAATCGTGGTACGCAACTGAAGAAAAAGTGGGGTGATTTTGGTCTACATTAACTAGACTAAACCTAGCTAATCACAACTCATTCATTTATTACAATTTGCTCATTCACAACAAGAACTCTTCAATCTCCATTCAAACCATTATATACCACAATACGACATATTGAAGGGGACCCTACAAAAAGTCCCATGACATAAAGAATTTTATAATGGAAAATGTTCTTTTTGATTTTTCTAAAAAAAATAATGATTTGAAATGAGGGGCGGGGGTTGGGATGAACCCCAAAACGAAACTAAAATATAACTAAATACTCAAACTAAAAATAAGATGTTAGAAGAACCCGTTCACCCCACAAAAATAAAAGCGGTCGCTGTATTCTGCCAATAAGCTGAATCAAGAAGCTCACTCACTAACGGATAAGGAGGGACAAAATAAATTGGGAAAATCAAAGACTGACCCAATCAAGATAAAAAAAAGAGGGATAAAAAACAAACTGGGGAGATTGAGAATCTTGACCTGGATCATAACAAAAAAGAATGCCCGGAGCAGAGATGGAACAATAATTACTTATGTTAACTAGGTAATCAAGAGAGTCTAGCTTAACCAGGGAAGTCTCCGTCAAGAAACCTCCCCGTTGCGTCAAAGAGGGACTTAAAAAGGAAACCAATGCTGGCCTCGTTCATGCAAACAAAGCTCGCCACTTTTGACCACTTTTGCTGAAATATGCCAAATTCTAACAGGTCTGATCTGATTCCCAAAGAATCCGACCAGATCCTGGTGAGAATAACGTTCGTGTCGTAAGATTCTCCCAATTTACGACGTGCATACCACCATTCTTGCCACGACTAGCAACGTGAGAAACATTCGTTTCACCCTAGAACACGGGGGTGACACATTATCGTACGTGTATGCGAAATCAAGGGACATGAGATGCTCGGGATTGACACGAGCCGTCAACTCGCCGACATAGTCACAGAAGGGGCGCACCTAAGTAGGAGTGCGAAGCCGTTTCTTCTAGACCAAGGCCCCACTAATGACAATCGGGCAAATCCGCCCTGCCACCTCGAAGGTGAAATGAGTACGAATGACTACATGAGTATTGTTTGCAATGTAATTTTATAAAACCGATGTAGAGTCGTTTGATAGTTTTTATAGCATATGTCGCGCCAATCATCTATTAAACAGGAACCCTCTATCTATAAGACCTCCTTCCGTCACCAGCATGCTGATTGGGACTAACTCCGTGATATCTTCAACCTCCCAATTAAAAATTGCGCTACTAAGGTTTCTTCTTGGCTCAAAGCCGGCATGGACGCTTTCATCTCTTCTAGTAAGTACCAGGTGAAACCTCAATCCTTTCCACGTCACACACCAACATGTTCGGCCGCTATAGTACTCAAGAATCATTATTTTTGGCTATACCAGTGCGACAGATCCAATCATAACAGGTACTTATTTGTTGCTGCTCGTAATAAATGTAAGCGAGTCCTCGAAGAAGCAAAGTCCCTGTTTGCTGAGAATGAGGCACAGCATAGCCTCTACCGATTTTGGCTCTCGTGATTACTGGCGGCTCTGTAATAGAGTTTATATAAGTGCACAGTCTCTATCTCCCTCTTCAATCAGCTTGATCTGTTAACATCCTCTGCTGAGAAAGCTGTATACGTTGCCCTTAAATTCTCCTCAAGCTTTACTCTTGACTCATCCGGAATATCCCACTTAGAACTCAGTATATAACCCATGGTTTTTGCTGTTATCTCTAATTTAGATCCCCACAAAATATGTGGACCCAATAGTATCCCTTTAATAGTCATTATGAAGTGAGCTCTAGAACTAGCACATGTTCATTCTAAAGTGTATAATAGATGCCTCGCTGTTGTTCCATTTGTTAAGAACATTGGTAAGCGCCCCGTCCCTTCGGACTATCGGATCGGCCTATTAGCCTTCTATCACCTTTTGGCAAACTCCAAGAGACTCTAATCAAATGGTTCATTACATTTCATCTTTTCTCAGACAAGTAATACGGCTTACGTTTTCCCATGTCAACTTCTGATGTACAGATGATAATTGCGGAAAGAGTCTGTAATGCTCCAGACAAAAAACAGTGAAAATCGGACTGTAGAATTGGACATCTCCAAAGCTTTTGACATCGTCTGTCATACTGGCCCACTCCACAAGCTGAAAAGTTATGGTGTCTCTGGGTACATTTTTGAGCTGGTTTAGTCCTTCCTATCAACTCGTAAAATGAAAGTTATCCTGAACGACCAATCGTCTGTGTTCTTTCGTACTAACACGGGTATCTTCCAGGGCTCTATCCTGAGTCTCACGCTATTTTAATTTTCATTAACGACCTTCCTGATGACATCAGGTTTCAACTGGGCATCTACGCTGACGACACAACCATTTACTCTTGCCTCGATAGTAAGGCTGATCAACCCGTCAAGATTAAAATAATAGCTGATATCCAACACGACTTCAAGACAGTCGTTATCGGAGCAAAGATGGCTTGTCACTTTTAATACCTCCAAGACTAAACATTTCTCTGTTAGTCATCTCAGAGACTCTTCTCACTCTTCCATCAGCATGACTGATACTAACCCCCGGGAGAGTAACTAGTTGCGCCTTCTCGGGCTAATGTTCTCAGCTGACATGTAGCGGAAAGACTATATCAAATCCAATACTAAGTCAGCTGCTAAGAAAGTCGGTCACTGTGTCGGGCGAGACAAGTTTTCTCTTACATATCTATAAGTCTACCTTTCATCCATGCTTAGAATATTGCTGACATATATCGTCCGGTACCTCTACTATTTACCCTGAGTTCCTTGATAAAATTCAAAGAAGAATCAGAAATATTGTTAGTCCTGATCTGGTGTCCCATTTTCAGTCACTTACCCACTGCTGTAAAGATGCCTCTCTGTCTCTTTTTTTTTTTTTATAAATACATCCATGGTAAAAGTTCAGATGAGCTCTTCGCTCTGGTACCTACACTTTATGAATTTAAGCACAATACTAGGTTGGCTTCGAGATCTCGTCAATTAGCAGTTGATGCGAACAGTCTCTTCTCTGCACTTCTCGCCTATAAAACACCCTTCTTGATACATTCTTTTCCCGCCATCTTTAATCTGCAAAAATTTAAATACAATGTTAATCGCTATCTACTGTCCTCTTGATTACTCTCTTACCTTTCTGCTCACTATTAAGGTTTCAGTCCCTAATTCTTTCACACCTGTAACCCCTACCGTTTTAGTAGTTTAGTAGTACTAATTTGCTTGAGGTGATTATATATATATATATATATATATATATATATTGTGGTGGAGACTTACCTTGCCGAAGCAAGAGAAGGTGGTTTGTCTGCACGTGAATTCGTAGACGTAATGGAACCGCGAGGCAAGATCGTGCAGGACAGTTTTTGGAATGACACGGCGCATGCGTCATTGGTGAAAGCGAGGCTTTTCAAGAGGGAGAAATTACGAGACCAAAAACACATAAAAAGAGCCAACTTCTGTTTCAGAGGCACTTCGCCGTAGCGCCTCGGCCTTTTGGCTGGGTGGTGGAGCGAAAATGACCAAAATAAGACCAGTACAGACCAGTTCTGAACCTATCCACTGCGGTGGATAGGTAATATTTGACCAGTACCTGGGCGTCCGCGCTCAGGTTCCCCACATTAAAAAAGACCTTGTGTCACATCTCTCTCAAGTGGGGGAGAAGAGTAAATAATAGTTCGCCGTTGGAGACTCGAGAAGGTTACACCGGTGTTCGGGAGACAGCGTTTTGCTTAAGGTGCGCAGGAAAAGTGTTCCGGGTTTTACGAGAAGCAGCTAGGAGAACAGATCCAAGTAGTCTTTAATTTGTTTACGAACTACACTCCGAGAAGACACAAATACCCCCCCCCCCCCCCCCCCCACATATATATATATATATATATGGTCACCCACATACAAGCCTGTTTTGCTGTATCACAGCTCATCAGTGTGAGACATCAGCTTGCTTCCAGACGGGATCGAAACTCGACTGATTTGGTATCAGTCGGAGAGTCTACCTCTAAAGCTATCGGCAAACGACTATATATATATATATATATATATATATATATATATATATATATATATATATATATATATATAAAATCAAGTTATTTAATGTTGAAATCTATATATTCTTAATTATTTTCTTCAAGTGTTCGTTAAATATTGGATTTTTTTAACTTTAGTTTATTGATAAACGTTAGTCGGGTTTAAGCTTTGTGTCTCTTGTTAAACATTGGTTGTGTCTATACTTGAGCATCTATCTACCTCTCTTTATATATATATATATATATATATATATCAGGTATTCTCTATTCATGTGTAAAAGTGTGCAACATCATAGAGCGTACGCAAATATAAAAAGACACAAATGACAACACCGAGCGATAACAGTCTGTATCATGCTTCAACGAAATATTACGGCCATCTCTCTCTCTCTCTCTCTCTCTCGCTCTCTCTCTCTCTCTCTCAGTATTCTTTTATATTTGTATACTCTCTATTCCAGATATCCAGCATTTTTACCCATCATAGTGTACACCTTAAAACTGTATATATATATATATTTCTCATCCACATACAAGCCTGTTTCGCTGTATCACATCTCATCAGTGTGATTAGACATCTACTTGCTTCTGGCCGAGATTGAAACTCGACCAATTTGGTGTCAGTTGGAATTTCTACTCCCTAAGCCATAGAATGAGAGAGCGGAAATTTTAGCGTGTTATATATAAGCGGTGTATACACACGCCAGTCACCGGAAAAACTCAATTCATTGCTGAGGAGTATCGCATAAATAGCAGAAGTGGTAATTGTTTTTAAAATTTTACCCTCCAGTGTGCTGAATTGTAATGAGAGAATAATATACATATTGTGTATTTGGGTAGCAATTCTTCTTTTATACAAGTTTCATTAAAGACGTCTAACAAGATCCTGCCGTTAAATTTTTATTTAATTTTCTTAGTGTTCTTATAATTTTCATCTTTCTGGAAATGGATTATGTAGAAATTGCCCGAATGTTCTGTATGTTTGAGCGCTTTTGGCTATACTTATAGCCATAATCAAGGATGATTTTACTTTTACTTTTAACTGAATGTATGAATTTTTCTCGTACTTTGTAAAGTCGGGCTACCAAAGAAGAAATTTCACCAGAACAGTAACCATGAAAATATTTAAAAAAAAAAAAGCCTTAGTGAAGCTACGTTTCGATTTCTGGAAAGCGACTGAAGATGTGATGCCAAGTTAGGACTGATGAAATGGAAGATTCTCCTTTGAATTCTATTAAGAATTTTCGCTTAAAAGCAGAAGCACCAGATTATATGTAGAAGCGATATTCAATGCATAGATGAATGGTTGACTTATAAAGGTGCAAGATAAATTTTGACTTAAAAGAATTGTCTAGCAGGACAATGTGAACCAATTTTGCTAGTGTCGGTTCTAGCAACTGATTCAGTATAACATTTCTACTTAATGTCAAAGGAAAATGTTAAACCAAGAAGTCGGAATGAATTACAATGGAGGTTAATATCTGGCACACTGAGAGAAGGCAAAAAGGTTCTCTTGTAGGATTAACTGTGAACGGTTTCGTTTTGGGGGCGTTAGATGCACATATATTTTCTTTACCACTAGCAAGTGAGTTTCATGCACACCGCAATCGTCCAGAAGATTGCGTTGTGCTACAAATGTATATTTATTGATATATAATTTATAGCTCTGTTATATTACATCGAACACTATTTTATTAACACCTCCACTCAATGTGTGATATTATATATATATGTAATTTGTTAGTTTTTGGTCATGATTAAATTAGGCCAGTACACATTTGTATTAAAAAAGTGTTCAATAGAATTATATTCTAGAACTTTTGATTATATATTTCATTTGGAAATGAGTTATTTCAGCGACAAAGCTTTCAATCTTTCTATATCTTCAAGCAATTTGCAATGGCTGATTTTACTGTTCTTCAAAAGATCTAACAAGGAATTTTTACGAATGCACAACTGGAAATGCCAAACAACCGAAACATTTTCAAAATTAAGGAGGAGTTATTTAAGGATCGTAGAACACTTTCATTCATGCTTGTATGACCCTAGTAGGTATTTATGGGAATGATTACATTTGGATATATTTTTTTTTCAGAACTCAAATTATGAAGATATTGTCCAAAGGTTTTGTACTTTCGAGTGTTTTCGGCTATACTTTTAGCCATTCTCAAGAATTAATCTTGTTTTACTTGTAAATGTTTAAAGCTTATGTATACAGTGTCTTGTGTTTATTAAGTTCCAAATACGGTAAGCACATTGTTACCATGCTCATAATGGGTGTTATGAAGTGTATGATTTCTCTTTTTTATTAGTAATGCCTTTATTTTTAATCTTCTTTTGCATGTGGATGATGCAAAAGAAGATTAAAAATAATGGAGGCATCACTATCGCTGAAGAAACACAAATCAGACTGTCAGTGGCCTTAGAATACGTTAACTACTTCCTCCGCAGAGAAGTATAAAAAAAGGAGACGCCGAATCAAATGTAAACGACCGATGCTTACCTGTGTCCGAACCATTTAAATGCTTACAGACTCAAATACTAACGACTAATTTTTATCTATCTTCGAACTAAATAAATACTAAAAAACACAAAGATAATAAGTCCCATAAACGGGCGTAGCCGTAGGGTTGGTGCGTTGCTAAGAACCTGACCAGCTCTCTCCATATATTTCTGTTGTCTGCCAATGTCTGATTTTCTGTGAATAAAGACTTAATACATTAAATAACACACCAAAGTTTGACATGTAAAAATCAATTAAGCCATATCTACCGATTCGAATCTCTGCCAATTGCCATGACAGAAAGGAATCAACGGTCACGTGTCCGTGACCAAGACTAGCCTTCAAGTTGGAGGTCATTATCCGAGCTTTGACTCGGAGTGAGATGGGTTCCGTCAGGTCTACTTGCCCAAGACACACTATGCACGAATGAATATCTCTCTGGTTTCAACACATATGTGAAGGAAACTGGTTATGTGCTCAGCGGCACACCGACCCTACAGTAATATCCGGTTGTGGAACTGATGAGAACGGTAGTAATAACATGTCCATTTTTAATAAGCGGTTCAAAAAGTATATGTACGGGCCTAAACTCTTATGTAATTAGTAACTCTTCACTATTCAGTAGTGATTGTTTTGTCATTAGACCTTGTAATATATTGCATTATAATGCAATAGTTTTAGTAACAATGGCACAACGGAACCATCCAGCAACATCTGGAAAAGCGACAAAGAACGGATATAGTGTCACACCTATTTCCACGTTTATTATTATCTTCCTTTCATAATCATTTGCTTCTTAGTTTCCGTTTGCAAGCTATTGCGAGTGTCTTAATTTCTCGAGTGCTTTTGGCTTTCTTCCCGGTGTTGAATCAAGCGACTGCTTTATGCATGCGTCAGACAGACAGATTTTTTAGGCAGAAAGTAGGCGAATGAAGGCGGGTAAGGTGCAGTTGTTTCGAGAAGAAATTGGATTAAATTAGATGCGTTGACAATTATATATGATATCAGGAACATTAGTTTTCATCTGGAGAATTAATTTGCTGATCTCTCACTCACTTTATTTCAGCCTGTTCATATCTCACTATATATCTATGTTAGATTTCATAACTACTCCAGTCTGATATATATATATATATATATATATATATATATATATATATATATATATATATTCCTTACGAAACAGATGTTTTTTTCCTTAATCCGATTGAGTTTTATTACTTAAACATATTTTTTAGTGAATACTCGTATCTGATTAGTCGTTTCGTTTATTTACTAAACAGTATATTTGCTTATTTTCGTCTACAGGCCTGAGTTTTCTAGACATTTTTTAACAGAAAAATATGTATTAAATACTGGTGTTAAGTTAGTGCTCGATGTATAATAACAGAGCTATAAGTTATATTAATAATAAATGTACAATCTTTCCCAGCAGAAGCACAACTTTGAGTTTCATGCACGATGCAAACAGTACATTATAATTTCAACTGGCCTTAATCGTTTGAGAAATCGTTTGGAAAATATCTATCTTCCGGCAGGAATCGATAAGATTTGAAGAATGACTATATGAAGGTTAAATTGAATTTTGTTTACCATGAAATCTTTCATGGGTCGATTTGTAAAGATATGTCTGATCTTAAGACGGCATCTCTCTGGTATGGGGGTATGCAGGTTTGATTCCTGCTGAAAGATAGATATTTTCCAAACGATTTCGCAAACGATTAAGGCCAGTGGAAATTATAATGTACTGTTTATAGCAATGTTTTATCTCAGCACGAGAATATCGTCTTTGATGGTGAATATCATAATGTTAATGTCCATAAAACCACTCTGAAGATGGATCAGGTTAGCCGGAAGCTTAGGACCAGCGTAAAAAAAATAATATCCAAATGTTAGACAATTTTTGCCTTTATTTTCACTTGAAATTAAAGCTAAAGTACGATGTTTAGAACGGCTCATGGTTAAGCATAATAGACATTCATTGTCTGTTATATTTAACAATATATATAGTTTTTGTTATTGCTATAATCATAACATACTGCAACTCAAAAGTTATCAAGTTTAGGGGCTCAGTGCACCATCATCAGGCAGTAAAATATTGTTCAGTTACGAGGTCATATATGTATATTGATAAGGAAATATAAAATAAAAGAAATAAAATAAAAAATATAAAACAAAAAATATAAAATAACATAAATATAAATAAAAATGTTACCACCATATTAGTTGAATTAAGTAGTGCGGGAGGTTACTATATCTTAGAAGATTTGTGGGTGGAGACCAATGAATACTGAAGCATTAAAATGCAACATTGTTGTGAGATGACAGGAAGTATTAGCCTGTGTTAATTTAAATAAATATTGAACAAATATGTAGCCAATATATTGCTTGAATACAACGAGATTGAAATTAAGACAATAATATAATTTTAAAAGATGTTAAAATAAAAATTTTAATGTAAGGAAATAGACGTAAATTCATAAAGTTAGTTATTAAAAGCAAGATTACTCCATTTTAGAGTTAACTCCATTTTAGTCGTTATCTATCCTCCATATACTTCTAAACCTCACTTACCGGCTCTTCCTCTGACGTCCTCTGACGTCCATACCATATTCAGTAGCCCTTGAATCTTAGTGAAATTATCTATCTATCTATCTATCTATCTATCTATCTATCTATCTATCTATCTATCTATCTATCTATCTACTTAAGTTTTTCACATCTGTCTTTCTATTTTACATTATGTTCTCTATGTTTTTACCCACTGTAGTCTTTACACATCTATTTTTGTTTGTTGATATTTACCCCTGAGCATTCATCTTTACATCTGTAAGACGATATCTTCCTTGGGTACTTTAGAAATGTTTCCTTGTATCTTTGCATTTGTATTGCAGTTAAAGTATTAACAAATTAACTTTCACAGCCAGTTGAAAGTCATATCTTTAAAAACTAATTTCACAAGCAAACAGCGTCATATTAATCAGAAGTTTGGTGCTACATAGTGTGCCCTTGGCAATCAATACATATTGTACATCTTTTACTGGTTTTATATAACGATTAACTTTGTACTGGATACGGCCACAAAACTCATATATACGATTCATCTCTAAAATGCTGGAAAAATGATCTGTTCCTTATACCGTTTCAGTAAGTACCTGATACATCTTGACATAATCTATCTTTACAAAGACCAGATCAAACAAAAAATGGAGTACTGCTGCCATATATGTGCTGGAGCTGCACAATCATCACTTTCCAGTTTTGATAGAATTCGGAAGCATTGTCGTATGCTTGTGGGTGATGAATTATCTTTCACTCTCCAAGCACTATTCAACAAACAAAATGATGCACGCCTCACGCTTCCCTATCGTCTTTTCTGTAGCAAGAGTTCTGACGAGCTGTATCCCTTAGTTACACCAGTCATGACCTTTGCAGTTAAGATCCACTATGCCACGTACACCAGAAGGAATATTGACTTCTTAAAGTCTAGGATCAACTTTTATCTTTCCTACATATCCTCATAGTTTGCACTTCTTACTTTCTTTATTATGTTCATACAACAACCTCATTCAGTTACCCTCTATGTTGAGTGTCAACCTCTTCAAGTCTAGGGCCAACAGTTATCTATCCTGCATATCCTCATAATCTCCATTTCTTACTTCCTTCTCTAATGTTCATACAATAATCTCATTCAGTTACCCTCTATGTTGAGTGTCTACAATATTAACTTCTTTAATTAGAGGATCAACTGTTATCTTTACTACATATCCTCATAATCTGTATTTCATCACTTTCTTCCTTTCCTACTTCTCTATCTCTCTCACTCTCATTCATTCATACTATTATCCTCTCACTCACTCTTTATTTATATTTATATTTCTCTTTCACTCTCTTCCACACTCATTCACATTCTCTCTCTTCTTCTCGCTTCCACTCGCTCACGTATTCTCGCTCTCTGACTTTCCCACTCCCTCTCTCATTCTTTCTCATTTGTTCACTATCTCATTCACCACTCAGTTGCATTTTCTCTCTTTCACTCTGTCATGTTGTTACTCTCACATTATCTTACCATGCTTTAATCTTTTTATAAACATTTATTAAATTTAGCTTAGTCTAGCACAGGGCCAAAGTAATGGAGTCCTCAATGATGATCCACATTAAAAACAATTTCGAATATTTGGGCACAAAATCTCCCATTCATGTAAACTGATATCATCATTATTCACTCAACAAGATATCTTCGGGCCTTTCTCTGACCTTAGGACACCATGTAGCTAAAACGTGTTTTTCGAAAAACAATAAAGTGATTTTTAAGTCATGTTAAAAATAACTGGCATCATTGTGTAATGTATAATGCCAGTCAGTCAGTCAGTCAGTCAGTCAGTCAGTTAAAAGCCATACGTTATACATGCTTGAGCGATCATGTCTCTTTCGATCAATGACTGACTGGGTAAAAAAATTTTCCGCAGTAGGTTGCCAATTCTTCCTGCGGTATACTGGTTGCCAACAAAGGCTATAGAAACCAATCTGCCCTGCTATTCAACCCATAGCTGGAGGGAGAAGAGTTAGATTTATACCTTTTCCAAGGATATTTGCGTGTAAGCGAATGCAACGAATTCAGTTTGAATTCGAACTCGGTTTTCCGGTTTCTCATTCTGAGCCGATATACAATGCACACACTTACTATATCATTTTGCTAAAATATGTCTTGTTTCGAAAAACAATTCTGGTTTTGATTTAATTAATTCTACGAGGAATTTCAGATATCTTCGGCTTTTTGGAACTCGAGTGGGATAAATGATAGTTTGAAGATGACATAGCATGTGTAAAAAGTTTTCATCACGCCATGAGAGTTTGATGCATCACATTTGCAATAGCTGGAGAAGTACACATTCATGCGTAGCGTCTCCTGGGAAAGTAGACCTGGTATAGCCCATCCCTCTCCATGTTAAATCAAAGTCGATATCCTCCGACCTGAAGACTTGTCATGATCACAAACACGAACATTATCTGCACTTCTTACCTTCTGAACTTATGTCCATGCAACAGCCTCGTTCAATAATCCTCGACATTGAGTGGTGACTCTTGGGCGTTGTATGATATAAGTAATAAGTAAAAAAAAAAAAGAAAAAAAAAACTCACGACAATAGTAATGGTGTGCAAGGTTGGATTACTAAACATTGTAACATATTACCTTGAACGGTAAATATATGATTGACAAATATATTCCGGCCGTGGATGGTGGCGGCGGAGTGTAACAATAATGGCTTGAAAGACAATAGCCGACAAAGATATCATTGACGGCCGGGGATGGTGACGGCGGGGTACGACATCAAAGACAGAAACACAGGTGATAGCCAATAAAATATGATTGACATTAAAGAAAGATAGAAAACACAGGGGGTAACTGGCTAGAAAGACAGAAAAGATCAAGAGAGAGAGAGAGAGAGAGAGAGAGAGAGAGAGAGAGAGAGAGAGAGAGAGGAAAACTCCCGCTGGTTAACGATTCCTCGACAACTCCTGCTTGTGCGTGATCTATCTTCGGCTACTCTCCTACTTCACACAACTGTCACCGACGAAAAATAAAAATATGTTTATATTTTTATATGTACGTGTTCGTTGTTGTCTGTCAATACGATCGTGATCGTAGATCCAGCGGCGTAATATGCAACACCATTACTTCATAGTGAAGTACTTGAATTGATATGTACTAAGCTTAGTTGAGTATAACACAAGCTCATAAATATAGGAACATGCAGAATAACATAAAGTCACTTCTATTTGGTCGTTCTATGAGTACTACCTACCACATGGTCGGGTCATCGGCAACAAACAATTTCCTTTATCCGGCTTTTCTGTGAAAAGGTTGACTATTCACCCAACAGGTTTAAAAACAAAACATGAAGTGTGGAAGAACCTTCTTGTAGGTTCAACGACAATATAGAACGATAGGGAAAACCCTCTGCTTCATAATTATGTATGCAACAAGTGCACTAATGAGACAGCATTACTGGGCACAGAATTTCCTAGATTGAAGTCAACAACCAAGGTTCACCCGAGAGACGTCACGAAGCAAAGTGCCTCCAGGAACCTGTATTCATAACAGCACCTCCTTTTTTTGGAGGAAAAATATAAATGAAATACTCTTTAGAAAGAGGAAGTGAATGATTAGGAGGTAGAGGGGAATAGACTGAATGAGTTAGAGAGAGAAAAACTGAGAAAGGGAACGAGTAAAAGATACTGAAAGTAGAAGTGAGAAAATGAATGAGAAAAATGGGTGAAAATGAGTGTGTGAGAAGGAGATAGATAGTTTACATGCATGCAAAAATAGAGAGGGAGAGGAAGAGAGAAATAAAGAAAGTAAAAGAGAGCAGAGAAAACTGAGAAGATCGTGGGGAGATTTATTGTTGAGTCACTGTGTTGTTAAGTGACTTGCTAAGAAAAACTTACGTGTATCCTTGAGAAATCGCGTTGCCAGGTGAAGAGATTGTCAGGATAGGGGTATATGTTTCAACCAAATTGTCATCAGCGTTCCCCCATTGGTTGAAGCTGAACGTATGCTTGAGTCAAAGAACTGTTCTTAAAACACTTAGTAAGCGCCGAAGCTTAAAAGGTGAGCAAAAACGTAAATATTATTCTAGAAGTTTTGACTGAATCACATTCAAGATGACGTGTTCTCGTAAATCGGGAAGACTATGTACACACAGACACACACACACTACAATCTTAGTCTGTTTATATCTATCTATCTATGAAACGCTATAGTAAAATTACGCACATATATCTATCATAACGTCCGTCTCTTTCTCGCTTTTATTTGCTCTGTAATATTTTATTACATGGAGCTCTCTTCCTGTATCATTTTTTAATATTAAAATAAATTTTTAATATTAATTAGGATCGGGTTTTTTGGAATTTACCTTCCTGCTTTTTTCCCTTGGATTGAAGTATCTGAATTAAAATATATATATATATATATATATATATATATATATATATATATATATATATATGGTGGCAATAAAGTCACGATAGAATGACTTATAATAAAAAACTAAAGCAAGATCAGAAAAAAAGAAAATCGTTAATTAATTTACTTTTGCTTACCACAGCATGTTATTGATATTAACCAGAACCATTTTAATAATACATTTCTGAAGTGTTGATTTATTGTTTAGTCGTAATTTTTAATGGAAGTAACTGTATAGTGATTTTATTGCTGCCACCTTATATATATATCTATGTGTGTGTGTGTGTGTATATATATATATATATATATATGTGTGTATATATATATATATAATTAGTTCAAGTAAAACGGTTGTCACTTAGCTGATTGCTGCTACTTTCAGCGTCTCGGCTTCAGAGTTCATTCTGACTACTCGTCAGTGGGTTTATTTGAGTAGACAACAGATACTAAAATATAAAAAATAAATTCAATAAATAAATGGAGCGTTTATTTATTAAACTATTTATTTTCGTCCACCGTCCTGGACATTCCAAAAATAACATTAGAAAATAATGAAATTTCTCGAATATTCAGGTCGGTAGACGAAAATAGGCAATGTTTAATAAATAAACGTAGCGTTTACTCAAAAACGAGCATATACAGAAAATATCTTTTAAGCAATAAAATGAATAAATCTAAAAAAAATCCTTTCTTCAGAGATTGCTTTGTTTACTTAAGGATAATGCTGACCCACAGAATTAGACATGAGAGTTAAGGTAATATATATATATATATATATATATATATATATATATATATATATAATATTTAATGTCAATGCATTTATAGCCGCTGTTTTTAGAGCAGTATTGTAGTATTGACAGTGTTTATAAAAATGCCTTCAGTTGAGGAATTGTTTATTGTGTTCAACAGAATGTAGTATGGGTTTAATAATAGACTTAGTTTATTTTTATTTTCTCATCTGCTTATATATATATATATATATATATATAGTGATGATCATCCACGTATACTGTCTTAATATGTATAGGAAAGAATATTAATAAAAAGTTTTGAATTTAAAAATGTACTTTTTTTGAACAGTATTTGTTTATTTTTATTATATTTTTATTTTTATTATATTTTTATAAATTCAAAACTTTTTATTAATATTCTTTCCTATATATATATATATATATATATATATATATATATATATATATATATATCCATGGGGTCGCGCATGCGTGTAAGAGCGTGGTCATCCCCTACACGCACAAGCCTTTATCTCTAGGTAAGTTTGATGCAAAAATTCCCATCTTTTTTACAAGTTTAATGAAAATCTTAGAAATGTCTTTTACTCGGCCCTTTACTGATCGGTCAATTACACCACATTGTTTACAATCCCGAGGAAAATCTCCGAAGACAGGGAATTCTGTCTGCATTTCAACGAAAATCATTTTGATCGGAGATATCCATCAAGTTCTCAACCGAAATGAGATTTACTAAAAAAATATTTTCTCCGTGATTTGCTTGATTCAGAAGATATTTTTTATTAAACATCGCTAGAAGTTGGACTAGTTTTTGCTGTCTACAGTGAGTAATTGGTCCGTTTATATTACACATTTCAAGAAAAAAAGTAAATCTTTCTGCGGAAAGAATAATGTAGTTAGTACTTGACAATTTATTTCCTTGAATCTTGTTCTTTTTTTAAAGTCTTTTCTTTCATTCTCAGTAACTCCTGACTTTTAGAAGATGGAAGGAGGGATGGTAAAAAATGTATGTTTTCAGGTTGCAAATACAACTCAACAAATGGAGCTGGCATGAAAAAGTCTCCCACGTATAATGCATTCTTAGGACTATAGAAGAACAAGAAAACCTGGTGGTTGTATAATGATGGTATAATTTATAAGGATAAGAATTTTTCCCAAAATACTATAAACTCTTGTAACACACCACTGCTTTCTCTCTACGTTTATCACTCACACTCGCTTACATATATATATATATATATATATATATATATAACTTTTACTGCGTAGAATCATTCCTTCAAACAAACTCACCTGATATCTTAGCTCTCTGTGAAATTAACCTTGACCCTTCTATACCCTCTTCTGAGTTTTACGTTCCTGGTTAATTTCCCCTCTTCAGGAAGGACTCCAATGTCCATATGTTTGGGCTTGATGTTTATGTCAGCGAAACCCTCCCTCTCTTGAATTCCTGGATCATTCTTTCATGTGCTTCCGTCTCTAACTTCTAAGCTCGGTTAGCTATCTTTTCTTTCTCTACCGCTCCCCCTCCTCCTCTGACTGTTCAGTACTTGATAACATCTTTAACAATATCGTTAAGGCTATTTCTTCTCATCTATCTGCCCATATATGTGTGTTTGGTGACTTTAACGCCCACCACATCAAGTGGCTGGAAAACTTTTTCAATTACCCAATCTCTTACACAAATGGTGGATATCCCCACGCGTTTCTCCAATAACCCTAATGGAAGGGACTCACTACTAGACCTCTGCTTCACTTCCATCCCAAACTCTTGCACTGCCAAGCAGCTCTGCCCTCTCGGAAACTCTGACCACACCGTAGTTTCCGTTAACATCTCATTCCATTCCAACTCTAACCAAGAAACTCAGACCAGCAGAATATTCTACTGCTACCAAAGAACAGACTGGGACTCGTTCCACGACTTCTTATGTGACGTCCATTGGAACAATGTTTTTAGTCTTCCCATTGAAGACTGTGCCTCCGATGTCTCCTCTTGGGTTAAGGCTGGCATCGATGCTTTCATCCCAGCCAGGAAATCTCACATTCGTCCCCCTGCTTCTCGCCCGCTTGCTCGGCCGCTATTGACCACCGGAATCACTTCTTCCGTCTTTATCGAAGCCACGCGTCGGACCAAAACAGGCGCCTTTTCGCCTCAGTTCGTAATAAGTGTAAACAGATACTTAACGAAGCTAAAATGTTGTTTACTACCAGAATGAAGCAACGCATAGCATTCTGTCAGTTCGGCGCCAAAGACTACTGACGACTCTGTAAAAGTGTGCTTAGCAAGAATAAAAAACCCCTCCCCCACCTAATCAATGAATTTGAGGTCCTCACCTCCTCAGCGGACAAGGATGATTGCTTTGCTCGCAGATGCTCCACCAATTCGAGACTGGATTCATCTGGAGTATCTACATCAGACTTCCTACCTAGAACTGAGGCTCAACTCAACGACGTCCACATTACCACCTCGCTGATCTCTAACATAATCTCAAAACTTGACCCACACAAAGCAAGCGGAGGGGACGGAATCCCAATCATAGTCTTGAAGAAATGTGCCCCTGAACTCTCCTCTGTCCTCTCTAAGCTCTACAACTTCTGCCTATCTGCTTCCTGCTTTCCTGCCTGTTGGAAGTCTTCCTCTGTAATTCCTATATTTAGAATACTGGAGAACCCCCAGACCCCGCTAATTATCGCCCTATCAGCCTCCGATCTTTGGCAAAGAGTTCGAAGCCATTATCAACGCGAGGTGGTTCAGTATCTCACAGCCCACAGGCTCAACTAGGACAAACAGCATGGTTTCCGCTTCACCAGGTCTACTGCTGATATGCTAACGACCATCACTGAGTATATATACCAGACTCTCGACAAGAATGGCGAAGCTGGAACAATTGCCTTGGATATTTCCAAAGCGTACAACAGAGTCTGGCATGCTGGCCTTCTACGCAAAATGGTATAACTGGGCATTTGTTTGACCTAATCCACTTTCCTCTCTAATTGCACATTAAAGGTAGTATTAAACCGACATGCCTCCCAAAACTACCATACGAACGCGTGTGTCCCTCAAGGCTCTATCCTAGGTCCTACACTCTTTCTGATTTACATTAACAATCTCCCCGATTCTATAAGATCCCAAGTAGGCATGTACGTCGACGACACCACAGTTTACCTTTGCCTCGATCAAAAATCTGGTGTGGGCGATAAAGCGAACCTCGCTGCCGAGCTTGAGAAGGACCTCCAATCCGTGGTGGACTGGGGTAAGAAATGGCTCGTAAATTTTAATGCTTCCAAAACGAAGCTGCTATCAATTAACTATCATAGACAATCGCTCCTACCTCCCATTAGCATGGAACACAATAGCCTCCCTGAGAGTAAAACACTACGCCTCTTTGGCCTCACATTCTCAGCGGACCTCAAGTGGAATGACCATATCGAATCCATTGCTAAATCTGCTGCTATGAAAGTCGGTTCTCTGTGCAGGGCTCGGAAGTTTTTTTCATCTGAATCTATCCTGCACATATATAAATCTACCATCCATCCGTGTATTGAATACTGCTGTCACATCTGGTCGGGTGCCCCTGCTATTTTCCTCGGGGTTCTTGACAAAATACAACGGAGAATCTGTCATGTGATCGATACTGACTTGGCAGCCTGGCTGCAGTCATTCTCTCACCGGCGTGATGTGGCTTCCCTGTGTCTCTTCGATAAATACTTTCACGGCGTCTGCTCCGATTAACTTAGATCACTGGTGCCCCCTAGGTGTGAATTTGCACGAGATACTAGATTAGTAACTAGGTCCCACTTTTTTACAGTGAAACATAAAATGTAACCGCAAATTCTACTCCAGCAGCTTCTTTTCTTGCACTTCCCGCCTGTGGAATTCCCTTCCAAATACTTGCTTCCCCGGCAGCTACAATCTTCATGAATTTAAATGTAAGGTCAATAGACACCTCTTCTCACACTAACTCGTATCCATTCTCTCAAACACTCTTCCCATCTAAACAACCCCCATCCTCGGTATCCTCATCCGTTTATCACCCTCCTTCCTACATTTCATAACTAACCACTCTATCTCATCACTTTCCCCTATGTAACCCCCCAGTTTGTCTGGCGATCGCAAAAGCGAAAACCAGACTCACAAAATCACACCTATCTAACTGAATATTTTAGCTCTATCACTGATATTGAGCGCTTTTAAATAAGTACCGCGCATATATAATATATAAATAATATAATATATATAACAAATTGCATATATATATATATATATATATATATATATATATATATATATATATATATATATATATAAATTATATTCGATCTTTGAGGTAAAATTGTTGTACAAAAATTATTACATTATTGTCTACTTACGTTGTTTACTATATGTAATTTATGCCTTTTTCTTTCCGATTATAAAATATTATTTGTAATAATATTAATAATAATAATAATAATAATAATAATATATATATATATATATATATTGTTATTTTGTTATTACAATGGTTTAGACAAAAATTATATAATTACACAAAAATTTCATGTTTCAGAACATTATTGTTCTTTAGGTGATATTTTGAAAATAAATTGTGAAAATGATTTATTTTAGAAAATTTAAAATGAATTCATGGTTATTTAGAAAATCAAGGAGGAGGAGTTGAAGGGAGTTAA
This sequence comes from Ascarosepion bandense, assembly GCA_037127315.1. Lineage (NCBI taxonomy): Eukaryota > Metazoa > Mollusca > Cephalopoda > Sepiida > Sepiidae > Ascarosepion > Ascarosepion bandense. Next base: position 729,773 of record JBBBDQ010000766.1, read on the forward strand.
ACAATACGATTATGGGTGTGTCCGTATTACTCAAGTAAAAATGAGAAATAGGTTGAATTATGAAGTTGAACATTGAGGACGCATGAAGGACATTGTTGCGCTATGTCATAAAATGACACTTTTTGATTTGTCTGGGGAAAATGCATAGTAGGAACATACATTATTCAAATGTGTAAACAGTTTTTGACAGCAGGTCAGATTTTAGATTTTAGATTTGAGGTTTTTTAAATTTAATATTTATACTACTGTATCTTAAGGAGGTAAATTCTTTAGGCTAAAATTTGAATTATGTAATTATGGTATACTAAAGTATATTGAAGTTATTAAAACCAAATAAGCATTGTGTTGGTTATTAATTTATATGTAATATTAGAGCGTAAATCATAAATGAACATTATAATTAATTAAATTTTAAAGAGAAATATTTACGGTGTTTGCATAATACAGTCAGTTCATTTCTATGGTTCAGTAGTATTTTATTTTTAGGAAACTTTCACTTCCTTTATATATATATATATATATATATATATATATATATATATATATATATTGAACATTATTTTTAATGGATACTGGTATTTGAGTAGATTCTCTGTTTTTTTGTTTTTAAACACTCGAAAAATCTTGTTAGGAAAATATGCATCTTCCGAACAAGATTTCTTGTAATATGTGGTTTCCTTTGGTCTTCTACACGGTTTTGAATTCAGAATGTTTCTTCTCTTTGATCAGTTACCACCCCAGGCTAGAGCGCCAAGTTTAATTTTCTGTAGCTAATGAATTCATACCTTTGTCAAGGGAATTTGTGCGAAAGTGAACACAGCAGACTAGGTAGGGAATTGAAACCGACCCGTCGATTCTACTGAAGATGACAATAACTGTGACGTTACGCGCACATCTCTTCTTTATACTGATATTATTTGTCTTGTTCTATGCAACACTTGATGGAAATGTTCTGCTCTCTAAAAAAATAATCATAATAATGATGATGATTTGAAGTTGACGAGAAACGGCACGGTTACAAACTATAGAATGTGATCGAAAACGACTAAGTCAAAATTTTGTGGGATTTCCATATCCAAATAGACTGCGTTCTCGATGTAATCAAACTAGACATCAGCGTAATTGAAGAAAAAACAACAAAAATGTCCTTTCGTCGATATGACTGTTCTTGGTGAACATAATATGAAGGTCAAAGAAATTGACAAGCTTAAGAAACGCACCAAACTGTCAGAGAAATGGACGTCCAAGCTACAATTGTCCCAGTTATCATTGGGGTTTTGGGATTACTTGGTTTACCACCGAACTTGAAATGCTACATTAAGAAAATAAAAATAAAGCCTAGTTCCCCATGACACACTTGGATAGTAAAGCAAATTGTAATATATTACCTAGGCTGACAAAAATAGGATTGACTAAAAAATATTCTGGTCGTGAATGGTGGCGCGGTGTGTAACAACAAAAGCTTGAAAGGCGGGAGCCGCCAAAGTTATGATCGACATCAAAGGTAGAAAACACAGGCGTGAGCCGATAAAAATAAGATTGATAAAAATATATTCCAGCCGTGGATTGTGGCGGTGGAGTGTAACAATAACGACTTCAAAGGCAATAACCGACAAAGATATGCTTCACGTCAATTAAACGACAGTCCAAAGAAACAAGAATGAGTAGGAGTTTTGGGTTATATAAATCTGGGATTTTTGAGGTGCCGAAAACAGAACAGAAAAAGTCAGAGAGAGAGAGAGAGAGAGAGAGAGAGAGAGAGAGAGAGAGAGAGAGAGAGTTATATAACAGCGAGAGAGAGAGAGTTATATAACAGCGAGAGAGAGAGAGAGTTATATAACACACAGAGAGAGAGAGAGAGAGAGAGAGAGAGAGAGAGAGAGAGAGAGATCCCGCTGGTTAATGGATCCACGTCAGCTCCCTCGTATGTGCGTTATTCTCTCCGGCTGCCCATTACTCCATACCAGTGTCACCGTTGTTGTCTGACGATCGTTGTTCATCGCGATCCAGAACCAAGTGTTATATAACAAAACATGGAAGGCCAAATTAAGGAAATGGGAGGTAGCAGGAAGACTCTGCGGTAAAGTACTGGAGAGAATGCTGGGAATTTAGAGAATTTATTGTCATCCACCCCTATCATGAACCAATAATAAAAAGTAAATGAGAAAACTATAACAAGGAACATCGATAATAAGAGCAAAAAGTAAGAAAAAGATAAAAAAATAGAGAATGAAAAACGAGAAAAAATTATAAAAAGAAATGAGAAAATTAAAGGAAAATTTTAAAGAATTATTTTTCTTAATTGCAAAAGTAGTATAAAAATTAAAATGGATCGATGTAATTTCTATACTAACAGTTACTTCTCTCGCACTTTTTGCTTGTGGAAATTTATTCCGGCCTCTTGCTTTCCAGTCAAATTTACATGCAATGTTAAGCGTTATCTTTAGTCTTCTGAATTTTTGTCTTTTTATTTTTATTCTATCTCCTTAATCGAGTTTCTGTTTTTCTCTTATTCTTTGACACTCATTAACTCCCTTGAATTTTAGTAGTTTTATTGCTTTGTTTAGGGCGAAATGATTAAAAAACGTTGCGCCGTTGCCTTTTGTCGGGCTAGAGAAGGTCCAGTACGATATAAGGCATGGCATTTGGCTCACAATTCTAATTGCAAACAAACAAGTTCGCTGTCAGTGTTTTGCGGAACTTAGCTCATTAAAGGCTACATTTTTTAAAAATATTTAAAAACATTTTCACTTGTAAAGATGCCCACTGTTGTTTGATCGTTCCAAATAATTTGAAAGTTTTCGAAAAACGCCAAAATTCTATTCTTGTATGTTAAGTCAAGATTATAATCTCCTTGTCAAAAATGTTGAACACAAGTCAAAGAGTATAGTTAATGTATACAATCTTGTCCCTATATCGGGAATAATTATCATTCATACGCAAAGTGTAAAAGCCTGGCCAGAGCTATTGGCTTAAAAACAAAAACGATATACAAGTACATTCTTGAAGTATGCTATAAACGTGGCTAAGATTAAGTGATATTTTTGTTTTAAAGTAAACGCACAAAATGTTTAAAAGATATAATTTCACTTTCCTCTACGGCAAACTGAGCGGACACATGAAAGAAAAACGAAGTACAACATTTTTTTGTTTCTTGAGGACTGTTCTTTCAAGATAGAGTTATCTACCTTTTAAATAGCATATTTTATTTCACGTTCTTATCCTTAAAAACAAATTATCAGAGTAGTTTATGAAAGCATCGTCACTGATAAAATATTTAGTGGGCGATTGTTTAAAATAAAACCAACGCATATTATCTCCTGATGAAGGAGAGTACCACTGGCCAGTTTATCAATTTGAAAATAACATGGATGGTGGGATGTTGATAAAAGTTCACGGTGTTTTTCTAAACACACACACACACACACACACACACACACACACACACACACACACACATATATATATATACATATATATATATATATATATATATATATATATATATATATATATATATATAATGATAGCGAGACAGTGAAGGGATGCTGAAAAGTTCTCGACATATCCAAGAAAAGGTCCCTCCCGAATTTAATGTTTAGTCATTCACTCAGATTTCACTCAAATTATTCTAGGAGATATTGAGTGGAAATAACTGTGGATTCAAACGCAGTTTTGGCTCGTTTTTGTTAATTTTATTATTGATTGCTTTGTCATTTGTTGTTGATTGTTATTATTACATTTATTTTATACGAACTAAGCCTCCCAAAACGCAAAGATCTACACAAACACAATATAACTAAAACATACAGAAAAGTAACAAAAACTACAGAATATGATTTTAATATGTAAGCAAAAACAATCGCCCAAACATTGACAAACGACCAAATAAATTGCATCGCTAAATCACCAGCATTTATTACATTAACAGACCACAAAGAAAATTTCAAAACAAATAAACATGCAGACTCTTAAACCCAAACAAATGTAATCATGATAAAATAAGTAAAATCATTCTTGAAAGAATTAATTCAGAATTATGGAAGACGTTAGATTGTGCTGTTTCTTATTTTATTTTCCACACACACACACATACACACAATAAAAATTAATTCACACCACGTGTATCTAAAAAAAAATACAATTCAGCGGGAATTCACTCCTTACCATACCCTGTGGGGTCAAAAACAAGGACGGCGCACCCAAAAGTTCGGACGTAGTGGAAAGCACACCACGTGGTCAAAAATATGATTTATTGACCAATCAGGGCTCGACATAAGAAACCCATTTCTTAATCTCCCCGGATCCTCACCATTCAGATAAAAGGAAGGTAGAAACTCTCAACAGACCAGAGGGAACAGCGACCAGCTGACACCAAAAGGTCACACGGACAGCTAGCAGTACGCACACAGAGAGAATTCAGCAGTTCACACACCAGGCAGTATTACGTATCAGTGACCATTCTTTCACCCTCTCTTTCTCTCATCTCGCTCGCTACACATCGTCCTACCTTTCCCTCTCACATTCCCAGTTCTTTTATTTTTTTTTACGAAAATAAACAAAAGTTTATTTTACTTTATTTGTAGTGCATTTTTCTTTTTATTATTTGTTTGAGGGACTTCTTAGCCCCTCTACAATATGTAAATCATTGGAAAGCACAAATACAACAATAAACTGGTTTCACAACTTTTAAGTAACTGCGAATATATACAACTGGATATAAAAGATTTTTACCATTCTATAACAGAACCAATGCTGGATAAGGCCAGTTTATTAGCTCAAGAATAAACAAGCATAAACAGAAATGAAATAAAAACTATTAAATTCCCGAAAATCACTATTATTCGATAACAAAGTCACGGGGATAAAGAAAGATGGGACATTTGTCATTACAATGTGTACTTTGATGCTGTCAGCTTATATGTACTAATTTGCTAAGTAAAATAATCGATAAAAATGACATCGGCCTCTACAGGGACGATGGCCTTATAATCTTAAGAAACTGTAGCAGACAAAAAACAGACAAAACCAAAAAAACAATCATAAATATTTTCCAAAGTATGGGATTCGGCATAAACATAAAAAATAACCTAAAAGAAGTAGATATCCTTGATGTCATATACAACGTAAAAAAAGATACATAGCAACCATATAGATAACCAAATGACAAAACACTCTATACACACATCTTCCAATCCCCCACGATCAATTATCAAGCAAATTTCACGACTAATTAACCACAGCTTATCTGACAATTCTTTCCGTGAAATCATCATCAAGGAAGCCAAGAAAGACTATGAAACAGTCTTAAAAGATAGTGATTTTTCGGCAACGTACACATACACACCACACAGCACAAAAATACCAACATGCAAAGGAACATCCTATGGTCCAATCCACCATACAAAAAAAAAGTAAATGCAATCGTAAAAAAATATTCATTGAACATATACACAAGCAGTTCCACCCATCAAGCACTTTCCACAAGATAATTGACAAAGATACAGTAAAATCAGCGACAGTAACATTGAGAGTATGATACAAATAAAAAAACACATGAAAGCAACAAATAAATCACCGCATAAATAAAAACAAACGAGTACTGCAGAACAAAGAACGAATGTTCCTTAAACGGATATCGACTAGAGATCAATGTAATATATCAAGCCACTGTAAAATCAGCAGATAACGAAAACTATACATAGGAGTAACTGAAGGACTCTAGAAACAAAGAAATTACGCTCACAAAATATCCTTTACAAATAGTAAATACGCAAACAGAACAGTGCTTTCTAAATATGTATGGGAAATTAAAAACAAAAATCAAACCACACTAAAAATATCATCGCGAATAAGGAAAACAGCATCAGTCGAAAACAAACCTACGAGCTGTAAACTCTGTCAGGAGAAAATAGGATGATTACCTTTTCATACCAAAACTAATTACTAAATAAACGATCAGAACTCGTCTCAAAAGGCAAATACGAAAACAAATTACTTAAAAATCAAAAACTAAAAAGGAAAAAATAATAATTATAATAAATTAATCCAAATCAATAAATGATCAAATAAATAAGATAAATAATAAACACATTAACAAATGTGCAAGAGCAGTCATAGATCACAGACCTCCGCCAAGGCAATGTCGAGCTCATCTTAGCGATTATCAAGAGATGATAATTAAAATGAGAATAACTGAAATGAACTTGACCGCTCTTTTGTTTTCTTTTGGATAATAAATTTTAACGTTATATTATTCGCGGAAAAATAGTGTATTCAGAAAATGTAATGACGTAAATCAATCTAGAGGAGGTAATTTAGTATTTGACATATGGAACGTACGAAAAAATATTAGTTAAAAACCAGACAAATAATCCAGAATCTTTATCCCGTACTGGATCGAACCCAAAATCAGTTTGAACCAGTCATAAGGCCAATCTCTCCTAAAAGTTTTATCCAAATCCATCCAATAGGTCCTGAAATATCAAACAAACAAGCAGACAAACACGACCGAAAGCAATAGGTAACAATCAACAACAAATAACAAAGCAATCAACAAATACTTAACAAATAAGACTGTAAAATAGCCCCAAAACCTGCATTCGGATCCACAATTATTTCCACTCAATAGCCTCTTGAATAATTTGAAACATAACCGTTACCGTCCCCCCCCCAATAACCGTTAGAATAATACACTAGATCTACCTATAATACATCATAATGCCAATACATATAAATAGTCAAGCGAAAATACAGCGAACATGACCTGACGTTTGCTACAGATTAACTACAATAATCAGAGCAATATACTGGACCTTTCTCTTTTTTCAAACTTTACAAGAACAGTCATTCACAGTATTTACATTATTCGGACTATTGTCCTCATCTTTGTTGCCATTTGTACCACGTTTCGGCCGTTGGACGCTCCGGCCTTCTTCAGGAGTTAAGAATTTCAAACCGAACCCTTTATTGCAATCACTGGGGTATATGAACTTCATTCCTTGCCTAATGCCTCTTCTGGAAGTCATGAGTTATCATACTACCAGCTGATAAAGACAATGCAACTGTAGTAATGGACAAAGCTGAATACACCAAGAAACTGAAAGACCTCATTAGAATTGGGATCTACAGCAAGATAAAGAAAGACCCCACGTTGAAAAGAGAACGACAGCTGTCACAGATCCTAATCAAGAACAAGGACCACTTCCAGCCTAGGACATACAGGCAGCTGTCTCAACGTTACATCAAGCTATCTCAAATGTATGGTCTAATTCATAAAGACGGTATTCTGCTCAGGCTGATTGTTAGAATCTCCTAAGCCGACCAAGCATAGAGATGAACACAATATAGGAACCAGTAATACGGAGTGCCAGAGAAAAATCATTAGCCTCAAAAATTGCAATATGAGCTCTGGTAAAAAATACTAAAGAAAACCATTAACATAAAAAATTACAATATGAACTCGTGTAAAAAAAAAAAGTGGGGTTACTGGACATTAGGCTTATAAGTCCCAAAAATTCAGTTGTTCTTGTCCCAGTGGATATAGACGTTGGTTCGTTCCTGTGACTTGACCCAAAAAGTTGTGAGTTCAATACCAGGCTACAGTAACTTACAGGGTTAGAGGGAGATAAGAATGCCTAATGTCTCTTCTTCCAGTTCATATACCCCAATGATTGTAATAAAGGGTAGGGTTTGAAATTCCTAGAAATTCGTACAAATAGCAACTAAGATGGAGGCAACAGTCCGAATAATGTAAATACTGTAAATACTACCTCATCTCAGAAATATAAACAAATACTAACAGTCATTCACTCTTGCACTGGGAGGTATCAACATCAGATAGATCTTCAAATATGATACGCACAAAAACACGAATAATTTCGCCATCAGTATTCTGTCAGTTTCCATTTTTCGGGAGATTTTTTTCCTGGATAATTTTTCTTTCTTTTCTTTCATTTCAAATTACACAGGAGTGTCAGTAGAGTTTTTTGCTCTGGTTTTCTCCCATTTTTTTATTTTCATTGGGACGTAGAAAACAGATTAATATCCTTTAGTGTTAGATGGGCCTGGCTGAATTAAGATATTCGAAGTCAATGACGCAACTCAAATGAAACTAATCTCTTCTTTCGTAATAGAAAAGTCAGCAATGTGTAAAGATCGATCTGTCACATCAGAGAAAAGAAATTCCTCCTTGGTAAAGATTTTCCTGTCAAGAGGATAAATTCTAGTTACTCGAAAAGTTGACTTGGTGTTGGTTAGTGTCATAACTCGGAAAACTTTTGTATTCCGGGGAATTGCCATCGTTTTCTTCCATCCACGTGTCAAAAGCCTCAGAACAACGCTATTAAAGAGCTGCATCTTGTGTGAATAGTGAAGAACAACAACAGAAATACTAGACAATAATATCTACACTGATGTGACTCTCAGGATTATCAAGAGTTAATAGTACTTTTTTCTAGGGTAAAATTTACCTGTATAACAAAATGCTTTTGAAAAATATTCAAATTTTTTGCTGTCCTCTACCTAGAGCGATGTCCCGCACTGGTGAAACCTGTTGATACACCATGAAAGAAATGGTCCTACAAATAAACACAAGGGAACACAAACGTAGGAAGAACAGTATTTCTAATAGTACAGTGAGTCGTAACTGACTGACCTCAATCTGCTGATATTATCATAGCAACTTATTTGATACCTTTTTAGCGACGACATGTCGTTCGCTACACTGTTGTAAATCCATTTTCCTCGACATTCTAGGTCTTATTAGAGGGAATTTCTTCCTCCCAAGAAGATTCTCATAGCTATTAACACGTTGATTGCCAGTGCTCAATTACGAAACACCTAATTTATAATAGCCAACTTAGGCAATAAAAACTATACGAATTGATTTATAGCTTCAACTGGAGTTATAACATTGTTTTCACAGAAAAAATGTCATTTCAAAAGAAAAAAGTCCTTTTTGGCACAAGTTAAATTGTAAATGACATCATAATAAAAGTCAATGTGTTTAAAAAAAATTCAAGCTGTGTCGACTGAAGCTAGTTGAACGATTCAGGGTGAGAGCCTGTGGTGGATAGAAAATTAAGAATTAAAATCAACTCTCTTCTTCACTTTTACAAATCCTGAAATCCTGGTTTTGTCGCATAGAAAAAGGATTGACTCTGTGCTTAAAGAAAAAGTCGAAACCGGATTTCGTGAGTAGATGTTAAATTGATTTTCTGACCAATTTGCAAGACTAAAAAATACTTCGCGATCCAGTGCGAAAAATCTAAAGGATATATAATTGACTTCGATCAGCGTCAGTCAGTCAGATGGGAGCAGCGAGAGAGAGAGACACAACTAAAATGTAACGGGAGAAACTTAAACCACAACCCGGACGTAAGGTCGCGTCGCACATTGTTCTCTTTCTCCTTCTTTCTCGTCTGCTGATTCCTTTTACTTCTCCTCCTTCCAAGACACTCCTACTGAACAAACGCTCATACATACATACATACATACATACATACATACATACACTCTTATCAACAAATTACAACTATGAACATTTTAATGACCTTGTACTAACCAAAAGACATTATTTTTATCTGCAAATACATTGATATATATATATATATATATATATATATATATATATATATATATATATATTTGTTGTTTTTTATATACAAAAAAACAAAAGCAAAAACAAAAACAAAAAACAGAACTCAAGCATCACAACATAAAATGGCGGCTCGCCTTCTACAGGACCAGAAATAAAGGACAGAAGAAAAAGAAAGAAAAAAAAAAGAAAAGAAAAAGAAAACATGGTCCAACACGTGTGAATAAACCCTGTTGTCAAATTATACGCTGATACCAAATCAACCTCTACCGACAACTGGAAAATTTCAACGTTCTCTCAACTCCAAGGATAAGTACCTCAAAATATACCCTTTTTATTGAATACAATTGTTTAAATTTATGTGGAACCTCTTTTACGCCTTTCATTACACATATCTTTCCAGATCTTATCGAATTTCAAGAGTTCCAAAAATTTCAAGAGTCCCAAAAATTTCAAGAGTTCTCAAAATTTCAAGAGTCCCAAAAATTCCAACTTCAAATTATATGCCGATAAATTATCAGCCTCTAATGAGAACAACAGAATTTTAAATAAACTCTACTCAACATCGAAACGACAAACACTTTTAACGAAACAAGCTGCTTGACAACTTCAAATATTTAAAGCTGTAAAATCCAAAGAAAAAATCCTTATTTTATTATCGTCTTGAAAAATATGTTTCATTTTTCTCTGTAATTTTACGTTTTCTTTAATGTGACATTCGGCATACGGAAAAACTAAACATATCTACTCTTATGGATTTCAAAGAATACGATTAACGACAAAAATTGACAACAATTACGGAAACACATTTTAATCCCCCCTCCCCCACCTCCAAAAATAGCAAAACAAAAACTACTATTTGGAAAAGCGACAACAGATACCAATAAAACTCATTCAAAGCAGACTTCGTCAAATGGAAGGGAAGTTATATGTGGCGAATAGGAAATTAAGAATTAAGATTAACACCCTTCTTCACTTTTACAAAAATTCACAATGACATATGAAATCCTGCTTTTGTCGCATAGAAAAAGGATTGACCCCGTGCTTAAAGAAAAAGTCGAAATCGGATTTCGCTAGTAGATGTTAAATTGGTTTTCTGACCAATGGGAGCGATTTGCAAAACTAAAAAAGACTTCACGATCCAGTGCAAAAATCTGAAGGATATATAAATGACTTCGATCAGCATCAGTCACTCAAATGGGAGCAGCGAGAGAGTGACAACTAAAATGTAACGGTAGAAATTTCAACCACGACCCGGACGTAAGGTCGCGTTGCACATCGTTCTCTTTCCCCTTCTTTCTTGTGGACTGATTTATTTTACTTCTTCTTCTCCTTCCAAGACACTCCTACCGAACAAACGCTCATACATACATACGTACGCATAAACTCTTTCCAACAAATTACTACTACGAACATTCCTACACAACCCTTGATACCTTTAATTCATTACTTGTTTCTCAATGAACATTTTTCTTCTCACAAATATGTTATAGTATCTAGTTCTATGAACAAAATTCCACTTATCTTTTCAACCACCTGATAATATTCAAAATTATGGGGATTGTCGACTATGTTTGGAAGTGTCTTTGTGCCAGGCATGGCTAACGCACCCTATAGCAACACTGGTGACTCCCGACGTATGAAAAGTACACGCAATGGAAGAATCACTTCTTCACTAGTGAACATCTAATGGAAGGATGAATTCTTCACAGGTGACCCCACCCCCGTCGTCCAAGAAATATGCACCCTACGACTACAAGCCTCAGGTACTCTAAATTTTTACGACTTTTACAACTAATCGTTGCCTGCAATTTTATTCTCTTCCCAAAACTGTGGAAACTTCAGGTAAAGCAGACTATCATATTCAAATGCCAATCTCCTAATTTTCATTCGGCAGAAAATAAAGTAGATAATTGATGCCTTAAGAATGTATTGTTCCAAAGATTTTTTTTATCTTATTGAAAATCTCTTGGGTTATATTATCCAACCTGCTCTGTTTTCCGCTCCGTCGCATTTGGTTGAAAACGAGATATGTGCTTCAAGTTGTATCTTTGAATTCACTCTTGACCACCATGACCTATTTTTTTTTCGATCAGTACCGTTTGCATTACCCGTGTCATCACATTTTCGGGGATCACTATTATTTTTCCTTTTATATTCACGCAACTCTCTCTGGTTTGAAAAAGAAAAGGATGCTTTTTACGAGTAAGACCTCACACAGTTCCAGTAATAAATATTCAAATAGGCTTATTTTTTAAATCTCCACCTCTGACGTGCAAAATCTGCAATAAACAAGTACCACCTTTCCGTAAGAATGGAAGTGTCATTGATTAAAAAGAAATTACACACGGTATTGCTTAGAAAATTAATAAAACCTGGTGCGTAGTATTTAAACACATGTTTATTAAAACAGTTGAGTGTGTAGGTGTTATTAAATGTTTTAGTGTAAATTAGGATAATAGCTGAAACACCCTGTCAGAACTTAGTTGAAACGTTTCTACTGGAGACGTTTTAGTAAATACAGAGTTAATTCCCTTGTAAATAATTATAGAAACCAATCGCATAAAATACGGATACTATAGATAAACACACAATATGTTTTGTCTCGTCATTTACTTTTCCTCACAGTTGTCCTGCATGACACAAACCTAACATGAAATGTATTAGACTAGCTCCTCTTGACATATTCAAATTAGTCCTATGCACTAATATTATCAACAAAATTAGCTTTTACAAAATTAAACAGAAAAGGCAAATCATTTACAGTTTCCTTTCTATTACTTCTTTTAAACAATCAACTAAAATAATTAATAATTCCTGTGTAGTTTATTTACAGAGAAAATGAATATTTCTAACAAGAATGAAATTTGTTTTAAGTTGAGAAAAATACAACAACCTTTCTGTATTGTAGACATATTTCTATTGTGGTGTGATACTAATATGATAGATTGATTAATACTCATGATATGGCAGTGCAGTCATAATCCTGCTTCCGTTTAAATTATGTTTCAACTAACCCACCGTTCCATATGCCCAGCCTCGCCTTTCTATCTATCTGTAATCTATATAATTTCGGTTAAAGACCAAAGAAAGATTTGTTCGAGATTATTTTTTTGTTGTTTATTCTTTCTATATTTCGGACCACTATCCTGGTTTCCTAAACATGTTTAAAGGTAAAAATGTCCAATGTCTAAGTATATATATATATAATGGAACAGATTTAGTCAGCTTATTTCTAAATTTGATAACATTTTATTGATGTCGAGTTTGATTTAATTTTATGCTCAAAGCTTCGAGTATTTGAAGATTTTTACAACTTTCGTGATTTTTTTTTGTGTAGGATTTTTTTTACTTTTTTGCTGTTTATATATATATATATATATATATATATATATATATATATATATAGAGAGAGAGAGAGAGAGAGAGAGAGAGTAGTTTCTCTACAAAATTTTCGACATGTTCATTAATCAACTCTATCTCCTACCCATTCCTTCTTTTCACTCAAAATTCTAACGAAAAATTTATAAGACTTATTCCCTTGTCACTACCTCCACCTACATCCCACAGACAACTCGCCAAATATAAGAAAAGAGACTTTCCATTCCATTCCACACCACCTGATGAGGCATTGTCATTTCAATATCGAAACAAAATGTACACTTTGTAGTGGATAATAATTTCTACATGTTCTAAACTGTAATTTATAATATATATATATATATATATATATATATATATATATATATTAGAATATTTTTAATCTATGATAGTTTGGTACTGTATAGTAGCTATGAAATTTTTACGGATGATAATGATGATGATGATATAATAATAATGATGATGATGATAATGGATGTCACAGATGAAATAAAATAAGATAAATAACATTAAAACTTTGTTTTACTACCAAACTAGTAAAATATTTCCCTAGAATGCAACAGAAAGATTTCCTTCTCTAAAACGGACTTATTGCCAAAAATGATGAATTCATTCTTTTCGCTATCGACCGTTGGAGGATAAAGACGCCCATCTCTTCTTCTCAGGACATTACTTGTTATAACACGAAGTGACTTTCTTTTATCACATGCAAACTTAAAACAGTTGTAACTAAAATACACGAACGCACGTACGCATACACAAATACACAAAATAAATAATATTGTATGAATTTAATTTATCATTTAATTTTATTGTTATTTCTGTGTATATTTTTATCTTTCTGAACACGAAGCTATTCCTGCTGGTATGATATGAGTGACCCCACAAATCCATAATTTACGAGCTTGATTTAAGTAAGCGTCAGTTGTGATACATGATTGGTTGCTCATGTAAACACAGCATGTACTGAAGTCAAATTTTACGATTCACCTCTGTATCTGCTGAGAAACGACAATTATTTCTTTCTTTTTTTCACAGCTTAATGTAACATCTGAAAACATAATGAATTTCTTTTTATATGTTCCGTTATAAAAGCAAACCTTTTTACAGAAAAAATAACGCAACTCCAATGTTAGAATGGAAGACATAATTTAAGGTATCAAATACTGGGTTGGCTCGTCGTACAACTGACGCGAAAAAAGACGAAAAAACTCTCTAGAAATGAAAGTAGCAAATGAGTTGGTCGTAACAGACGTTAAGTGGTGGAAAAGTTTATTTGCTCCTATATAAGCAGGGATAACTTTTTTCGGTTTGTCTACTCGTATTGGTTTGTGTTGCATGTGCAGGGCTCTGCGCTTCCATAGGCGGTGCGCAGATGCTTATGTTGGTGCTGGGAGTTTCCTCAGGGTGCACGTCTGGTATTGATGTGGTGTTGGGTGTGTGGGAAACTTCCTTGAGGTGCCTGCGGTTTCTGCGGAGACTCTGCCCTGACGGCGTTTCGACGATGTATGAACGCGGTTCAGCACAGGCCTGTTTGGCGATGGCTGGGGTCCATCTTTTTGAGTCTTGGTCTTGAATGCGCACTTGTTGTCTTGTGCTAAGATCAGGGAGGTCCTTGGCGTGTATGTCATGGTGCCTTTTCTGTGAAAACTGTCTTTGGAGTAGTTGATTCTGGATTTCCTCCCTCCGGACGTTTTGGTTGGTGCATTTGGCGGGGAGGTTGCTGACTAGTTTGCGATTGAACAGCAATTCTCCCGGGGATGGAATAATGTGGTCTATTGGGGTGGATCGGAGACACAACAGGCTCATGTTTATGTCCCGGTTGCTCAGCATGGCTTTTTTCATAGCCGCTTTGACGGTTTGAACACAGCGTTCTGCCATGCCGTTGGATTGGGGTATCTGGGAGAGGAGGTGATGTGCTCAAAGTCCCATGTTCTTCCGAAGTCTTTGAAATGCTGGGAGTTATAATGAGAACCGTTATCGCTGATAAGCCTTTCTGGGACTCCTTGCTCAGCAAATATTTGCTTGATAAAACCGATAACTTCCTTGCTAGAGAATTCTTTGAGTTTGCGGATGAAGGGGTACTTCGAATAGTAATCCACAAGTAGAAGATAATTAACTCCATTGAGGTTGAAAATGTCAGTCGCTAGGATTTTCCATGGTCGCACAGGGATCTCGTGTGGCATGAGGGTTTCTGCGGTTTGAGATTTTTGCAGCTCTTGGCATATGGTGCATTTCTGTGTTATTCTGTCAATGTCATTATTGATGCCGCTCCAGAAAACACATGTTCTGGCTCTCAGTTTGCATTTTTCGCGCCCCTGGTGCCCATAGTGTATCTTTTCCAATATCTCTGGTTGCATTGATGTAGGGATCAGAATTCTGTCACCTTTGAGTATTATGCCATTTTCAATGGAGAGCTCATCCCGGTAGGACCAATATGGCCGCAAATTTTTGTTGACTTCTCGGGAAGTGTTAGGCCAACCTTGTAGAATGGGTCCTCTGAGTTCACAGAGGATGGAGTCAGCTGTGGTTGCGTGCTTGATCTGTGCTAATTTTTCAGTGGAAAACTGAACGAAATCCACTCTTATATTGAGGTTGATCTCTTCTTTGTTTTTTCTATTTGGTAGTCGGGAGAATCCATCTGCCAGGGTCATCTCCTTGCCTGGACGATATGTGATGCTCAGGTCATACTCCTGCAGGCGTAGAAGCATGCGTTGCAAACGAGGGGGAGCTGAGATTAGGTTTTTTAAACTGATCATCTCTAATGGCTTGTAGTCACTTTCTACCTTGAATTGACATCCATATAAGTAGGTTTTAAATCGCTCACAGCCAAAGACGACAGCTAGCAGCTCTCTCTCTATGTTCGCATATCTTTGTTCTGTCTCTGTGAGTGCTTTCGACGCAAAGGCGATTGGTTTTCCCTCCTGCATGAGTACTGCGCCTAATCCTTTGTTGGAGGCGTCCACCTGCAGGCTTGTTTCCTTTGATGGGTTGAAATATGCGAGAGACATTTCCTGGCATATCAGATCCTTTATTTTCTGCAGTGCTTTCTGGTGACTGGCTGTCCATTGATATTCTGATTCTTTCTTGAGAAGATCCCTCATGGGTGCCGTCAAATCAGATAAATGCGGAATGAAGGGCGCTAAGTAGGTGATTATGCCTAACACCTTTTGTAGTTCTGTTACATTGGTGGGGCTGGGTAGTTGTTTTATTGCCTCTACTTTGTTCGGATCGGGTTTGATACCATCTTTGTCGTATATGGCTCCAAAGAAGGCTATGCGTTTCTTGTCAATTTCGCATTTTTCACTATTGAAGCACAACCCTTCGGTTTGCGCCACCTTCATAAGCTTGCGGAGGTTGAGATCATGTTCCTCCTTGGTCTTTCCATAGACAATGACGTCATCTATTAGGCCGATTGTCCCTGGGCATTTTTCCAGTATCATGTCCATTCTCTGCATAAATACGTCTTGGGACATCACTAGCCCAAATGGCATTCTTTGAAAGCAGAATCTTCCAAATGGTGAGTGAAACGTTGTTAGTCGTTGGGATTCAGTATCAAGCGGTATGGACCAATATCCATTTTTGGCATCCAGTTTTGAAAAATATTGAGCACCCGATAGCTTGTGCGTTAGCTCCTCCATCGTAGGGGTTTTGTAGTGGCATCTCATGATGGCTCGGTTGAGGTCTTTGGGGTCCAGGCAGAGGCGAAGTTTTCCGTTCTTTTTCCGAACGTAAACTATACTGCTGACCCATTCGGTTGGTTCTGTCACCTTTCGGATGATGCCTTGGGATTCCATGGACTTGAGTTCCTTTTCTATTTCGTCTCTTAGGTGGATGGGGCACTTCCTGGGTGCATGGATCACTGGGTGATTGTCGGGTTTTAGTACTATGTGATCGTCGCCCTTGAAGTGTCCTATGCGGTCAAACTGGTCGGGATAAACCTTTTTTAAATCCTTGATCGATTCAATCGGATCTTTTATTTCTCTGGTGGTGCAGTGGAGGCTTACTAATTTTAGGCTTCTGAGTGAGGGTAGTCCAATTATGGCAGGTCCATTTGATGTCACCACATAAAATTTTATGTGTCGCCATAGACCCTTGTAAGCGCATTTTATTACGATGGATCCGTGCTGTGGGATCTTGGAGCCGTTGTAAGCTGTTAGAACAGCTGTTTCTTCTTGCGTCGTTCCAGGACGTGGATGTCCATTTTGGTCCACACATTTGGGGAACATTTGACGGAATGTACGTAATGGGAAGGCGTTTCCTTCAGCTCCGGTGTCTATTTTGATTTTTAGCCGGTCTGTGCCTTGCCTGTTTGGGAGTGCAACGTCGAGATTCGCGAAGGCTTCTGTTTCAGGTGTTTTTTCTTCGTGCTCATGCACTGAATAAAATGCCATACTCTCGAAATCACTTGCGATCTCTATTTCATTTTGCACATTAATGCAGCCCTGTTGGCTTCTTCCTGTGTCCCGTGCTGTTTCAGCTTTTTTGCGCTTGGTTTGAGGCCTGTTCGTGTTCTTTCTGTATGTCTGTGTCTGACACACTTTGGCCCAATGGTTCTTCCGACCACATGCAGAACAAGTACTGCCTCGTGCAGGACAATTTCCTGGCTTGTGTTGACGACCACATCTACCACAGACGTCGAAACTTACAGTCTTGTGTTTTATGGCGCTTATGTGACTTTCCTCTTTTTTTAGCTCATTCATCTTCTCCATATGGCTGATTGAAGCTTCATAGCTTCTACACGTGTTGAGCACATCTGGCAGTGGTACGGGCTCGTTCTTGCTCAGTAGTTTCTTTTGTAATTCTGGGAAACGGGTTCCTATAATTATTTGTTCGGTAATTCTTTCCTCAAGCTCGAGCTCGTCTCTGAACTTGGACTTCTGCGCCTGAAGCCTGCACCTTGCGAGAAAGTCATCGATACTCTCAGTGTCGGACTGTGCGTATTTTTGTAGGGTGAAGCTGGCAATTCGGAAATTAGTTTGGGGCTCTATTTGTTCTAAGAATTTTTTCCAAATCACCGCCGGATTTCGTTTGTCCGCTTCGTTGGCGAATAACCAAGAGTTGTATCTTCTCAGGCCTTCCGTGCCTGCCAGCAGCAGAATGTGGTCCACTTGTTTACTTTCCTCAATGGCTCTTACGGAGAAAAATAACTCGCATTGCTGCTTAAAAAATTTGAAGGATTCCACCAAATTATTTGTTTCCCAGTGCATGTGCGGTTCCATTGAGTGACTGGACGTCATTTTGCAACAATATACGGGAGTGAAAGAGAATGAGAGAATGAATTCGACAACTTACGGTTTTCTCAGGAACATCCAAGATGGCGTCTTCTAGTGTGCACATGTGCGTTTTTTTTTTGTTTTTTTTTTGTTTTTTTTGGGCTCTCATTAATAAATTTCTTCTTGTGTCAGTTTATAGTCGTGTTGCATGTTCCATTGTTGGTTTTACCGCTGCCACCATTTAATAATGTATGATGTTGTCTTTTATAACGATACAGAAAACACAGAACACGGGAGCTGGATTTAACACAGCCATTTAGCTGGGCCGTTTATTCAGGAATTTCCAGGGGAAAAAGGAAGTCCCTATCTTGTTATTCTTTTTATTGGAGAGGGCCTGTCTAAGGGGGACAACTCATATCTTCACAATATGAAATTTTCATCATTAATAATTTTAACTTGTTTTTGTTTTCATCTTATTTTATCACTTGTTTATACCGAGTAGTAGTAATAAACATAATTGTCATAAATTGTTCGAATTTTCTCAATGAAGCATTGTCATTATTATTAATTTCTACCAAAATATTTCATCATTTTTTGGGAGTATTACCCACAATTATCTGAGTATTTACATTATTATAAATTTTGATAAATTTTTCTCATTTTATTTTTGTTACTTATTTGCTTATAGTAGCATTAAATATAATAGTCTCTTAACAGATAATAATTAACTAATACGCATCTCATTTTATTTTTGATTCTTGTTTATACTAATTTGTAAAAGTCGTAAAAGTTTTAAGTTGTCTGAATTTCTTAAATGAATTAATGCCATTCCAGTTATTTTTTTACTGTTCAGTGTTTTTCCATTGTTATTTTTTGTTGCCGGTTTCCCTCAGTCATCGAGATAATAGTCGAAATCTTTCGTTCAAAAATGAAAAAAATTGTCATAATTATGATTTTTTACAATTTTAAAGTGTCTTCTTTTAGTTGTTGGTTTATACTTATTAATAATAGGACGCAGTTTTATTGTTTTTGATCGCAACAATCAGGTCATTTTCTTATTTTCCGACTGTTAAGTCATAATCGGAATGAATACTACTACTACTACTGAAAGAAATTCGGTAGTATGAAGAATATAACCACGTTGTTAAACAATATTTTGCCTGACACTGATTTTATAAGATTTTGATCTCCTCACAAAGTAAGTAGCTAGATTATATTTGTCCAGTGTTTTATAAGACTAAAAATTCCCCGAGGTAAAAGAGCCAATCAGAATAGGGAGTTGCGATATGGTGTATGGATGTAGGAGGGGGAAGAGGGAAGTGAGTGCAGATTATGAGGATATGTGCAATAATAGGTAACGGTTTATCCTCAATTTGAAGAGGTTAAGACTGTGGTGTTCTGTGAATCATCTCTTCAGGAGTGTGTTCCATAAAGTAACAGATCTTGAGAAGAAACTGTCAAAGTGGCACCTCTTTCTTACTAATGGAACACGAAGGGAATGATAATGGTTCACACCTATGTACATGGCACGGCGGGTCTTAGCCGTTATTATATGAACTAGTGGAACTAGTTAATGTAGCTCGTCAGAACAGTTTCCTTTGTAATAGCGGTAGATTAGAAAGAGGTTTGGGACATAGGACAGAAATTGTAGGGTAGAAAATTGTTCATCGCCTTCAAGACCGCCTAAACACTTTTGAATTTTGTCAAGGCTGGAAAGAGATTAATACGTGTTTATCTTCTTTGTCTATATTTAAAGACATATTTAGCATATATTTTAAAATAGTTTTTTGGCTCTACATAATCATTCAACCCGACTTTCGATCAATGTAATATTCTTATGCTGCTTTTGGCATCTTAGATTTTTCTTTTTAGACACGGGATGAGTATATGTGTTTCTAAGGGGGAGTACTTGAAGTGGATCAGAGAGCCATTACCCTTTAGAGGCTTTATTTTTAATTAATATTAAATCGCTGGATACTATCTGGACAGATGTCGTACATTTCTTTTATCCTTTTTTAGATTCTGCATATTTAACAAGCTTAAATAAATACAGCTCAAGGTTTGATAAGAGGATATTACAGCAAGTAAATTATATTGAGTTAATTTTCTAAGTAGGAAAGAACAGTCATCTTTAAAAACTGGCGATGAAATTTTGTTTTTTCTATTTCGGTTCGAACATCATCCACTGACAGACGTTGGAAGTATGCAATTACTTGAGTGCTGATTTATTTATTAAATTAAGCTTTGTTTAGGAATTGAAAACCAGGATCGTCATCTATTCTCGAACCTCCCGACTAGGGGGACAAGACTGGTGAGAGGCCCTTGGCAGTAATTTGTGACCCTTGCTATCATATCAACATTTGCTTTTTATTACCTACATTCATATACATTACAAATTAATGTAAGCACAACTGACTATTAAAGGATTATTTTGGATTTTGAAGTCATTCTAGGGTCCTTTTTTTGTTCCAAGTTCGTTAGTAAATTCGTTTAATACATGTTAAATCTAAAAAACAAAAAAACAAAACAAAACAAAAAAAAAACCATTATTTTTCATCCATAA
Source organism: Ascarosepion bandense (assembly GCA_037127315.1). Classification (NCBI taxonomy): domain Eukaryota; kingdom Metazoa; phylum Mollusca; class Cephalopoda; order Sepiida; family Sepiidae; genus Ascarosepion; species Ascarosepion bandense. The sequence goes on from JBBBDQ010000766.1 coordinate 750,531, forward strand.
TGTTAAATGTGTTAAATTATTCAACTTTTTACGAAGAAAAATCTCAAGTTACGTTTTGCGACAATATTTTTTGTCGCAAAACATTGATTTATTTAAGATGGAATGATCTATTATGATATGTCTCTAATTTGTATTTTGGTACATTGTATTTACTTCCAGTTCTTCTAGTTCTTTATTGCACATGATTAATTATTATACATAATTACATTATAATAAAACTTGCATTTTATATGAATACTACCTTATGAAAATTAAGACGTAGTAGAGGACCCGTATCATAAATTCGAGAGGGATGGTCATAAGACCCTTTCACCGGAACTGTAGATGCAAATAATTTTATTGGCTTGTCAAAGTTTATTTTTAAAACAAAATAAACTTTGAAAAAGTAGTCATAATTTCCAACAGTGCAATTTCATTTCTATAAATACAGTGTGTATTTTGAAGAAAAGTTGATAACCTTACAAAGATATGGATATTCCAACTCATAGTTTAGCTCAGGCCTTTGAAGAGGTCGTCAGTGAGCACTTTCATGTTTCGCCACCGACTAACAAGGTATTTTAAAGAGTCTAAGTTTTGTCAATGTTGGCGTTAGTAAGTTGATTATTATATATCTACCGGTTTACCTCAAAGGGGTAAGTGAAGTAGTAGTATGGAGTAGACAAGCTATTATTCTTGACGATTGATGATTCCAGGTGACTTCGAATTTTTACTTTTAATGGCTCTCTTTGGAGCTTAGCGAATTGTTTGATTCTATTTCGAACCAACTGCAACGGAGATCAAATCACATTGAAAACTTTGCATATTACCATAGAAATTTCGACGTTACGACTGGAGAGTAAAAGCATGCAAGACTAGTTTGTTAACGATTGGTCTATGGTGAAGCACGACTTCTTGTAAGTGTTAATAACAAATTTAAGAAAAATTGTTAAAAAAATTACAATTGATATTTTGTGAGCAATTTTAGACTATTTTCTATTACTTTTAGCAGAGTTTGAGAGAAATTAGCTTCCTCTAAATTGAAATTTTCAAGTGAAATTAACATTTGCAATAAATAAATAAATACTAAGAGGTTGTAATAAAAATCCTCATAGTTCCGAGTTCAAAATTTACACAATGGTAATGTTAATACTAGCCGTTTCCTTATAAGAAAACATTTGAGATTCACTGAACGACAACCAATGATGTTGATAAGCCTAAGGTTAGCTTGGCTGGCTACTGGAAATTGAACGCATCATTATTTTGTGAGCAAGATTTCCAGGACAAACTGTTACTAATGTTACAGAGGGAACTGACGGGGGCCGTGACTGGGAATAAGCGGTGAGCTTATTTAAAATCTAAACTTAGGTCGTTTGCTGCTGATCATAGTTGCTGGTCCTCTGTAGCTAGATAAGCAACAAAAACGGCAGGTGAAGATAAAGTTGATCAAGCGATTAAATCCTGTGATAGTTGGGACGTAGCCTTATCTAGGGCGGAGATGGCAAACTTGCTTATCAAGAAGGGTCAGGTTCTGGTAGTTAAGGCTAGGTTAAAAAGAATGTTTTTCGAAGCAACGAACATGGCCGCTGAACTGCGTTCAGAGGAGACTCATAATGCAGTCAATCGACATATCAGAAGCATCACATTGCCGGACGGGCGACCATGACTACAGACGCAGGCATATGTGAGGCTTTTCGAGACTACTTTCAGGAACCCCGTTTGAATACTGTTCAGTTCGATACCTATTTGACCGACTTTCCCCGCATCGAGAAGTTTGGGTGTGAGGGTCTCATCACAGAATCTGAAATCTAGGATGCGCTGAAACTGGTTGGTCAGATCTAAACACAGGGATTAGATGGTCTTCATTACGAAATGTATTTGAGCCAGTCTCCCGTTTTTATCCTTTGCCAGCACTGCTTTACAAAAGCTGGATGAAGCAGGGGTCTATACATCAACGCTTCACAAGGGGTGTGATCAAGTTGCTTTGCAAGAACAAGAATGGTTGGCATGGGATAGGTAATTATAAGCCTTTGACTATGTTAAATACAGAGTTGAAGATTTTAGCCAAGATCTTAGCCGGCCGTTGTCCTCTCTAGTTTAATTAGCTCCGTGAAAACTTGTACTATGAAGGGCAGGACTATTCAAGACACCCTTCATTTGACACGCCTGATAGTCGAGAAAGTCGACAGTGAAGCCGCGCTGATCAATTTAGATCAGTCCAAGGCAATCAAAAGGGTTGACGATCGACCATCGATTTCTGGTAAACTGTCCTTTCCAGTTTCGGGCCATACTTTTGCACCTTGATCCGACTGCTGTATGGGTCCCACAGTGCGCTGGTCGAAGTGAATGAAGTATAATCGAAATATTTTATATTGTCTCGCTCCATTCGTCAAGGTTGTCTGCTTTACACTTTGCTTACGTTCTTCTGTTGGACCCTTTCCATCGCAAATTAAAGGTGGATTCAGGCCTCTGCGGAATTTCTCTACCTCTTCCTATCATCTCGGCGCGAAAAGTTCTTTGTCCTCGAGGCCAGTTTTGTTCGTAGCAATGTCATACTGCCGTTGACTAAGGCTGAGCACTATGTGTTCTTTTTCTTACTAGGTGTTATGCGAGTCATGATTTAGAAGACGTGACAGAAGGAATTCTATGGCGACGAGATATTTACCTCTTCCCAACTAACCTTGTTCTTTAGGCATCAACTTAAAGTCAACATTAGGAGGGAAAGGAGGCAACTTTCTCCATTACAATTAGACAGAAGATAAGTGAGTCTTGTATCTGTTGAGTGTACGGAGCTGACAGAGTGGCTTTTTGATGCCGGTTAGGTATCAGGACACTGGGAGTTCCTGGAGGCAACATTAGCAACCCCACTCAAAATAGGTAAGTTTAGGCTTCTATTTTTTCACACCGAAAATGGAGTACTGTTGCCATATCTGGACAGCTTCTGCCCAGACCTCACTTTCCAGTTTTGATAAAGTACAAAAGCGTCTGCAAGTCCTTGTTGGAGAAGAATTATCTTTCACACTCCAACCTCTCTCTCACAAGTAGGATGTGGCGAGTCTCTCACTACTTTATTGCTACTACCATGGAAAGTGTTCGGTCGATCTGCATCTCCTGGTTCCACCAGCTCTGACATTCTGACTTTCACGGCTTGAGCCCACCATGCCATTTACATGGTAGCGAACTAGCCACACTCCTTCCGTATTCCATGTTCCACTCAAAAAGCTTCTTGACGCGAATCACTGCCCTATAGAACAAACTTCCAAGATCATGTTTCCCGGATCACTACAATCTCGACCTGTTCAAGTCTAGACTTAACCGCTATCTTCCCTACCTATTCATATAAACAACTCCTTAACCCTTTAGTGGCCTCAAGCCTTGTCCTGGGTGAACCGTACTATAAAAAACGGATATATTAAATTTAATATTTTCAATAAACAAAATATTTTGACGTTTTTCAAACAGAATTTAGAGTGAGGGGAATATTCTTACTTCCTTTAAGAAAATCTTTCGAAGATAAAAAAATTTTTTTTGAAAAGTTATTTTAGGAAAAATTAAAGTTTAGTTAATCTGATTAAGAAAAAATGATCTTTTACTTAAAATATAGAAAACAGTTTTTAACTTAGCTAGGGAATGAATCCTCATTGTCCCATTTTCTTGTTATGTCCCCACTTCCTTTAGTTTGATTCTCTATCCTCTACTCCATTAGATGACCAGAAATGTCAGTTCTATGGTGGATGCGGGATGCCTTTCGTTTATTCAAGTGTGTTTTTCGTTTTTGTTGTTGTGTTTGAATGAGGGAGTGATTGAGTGTTTTGGTTGAATGATTCTAATAGTATTTTTCAAGTTCCGCTTAAATTTCGTCCAGTTAACAGATGTTTCTGCCACATTTTAAGGAATTTGGTGGCTTTTATTACTAACTCAGTTTTATTTTGTTTATTGTATATATCTTGTTTTTTTTTCATTGTACATATTCATTAGGGTATAATTTTTTAAAAGTTTTCCCTGCTTACCACAGAAAAAATTGTACACATGGAGTTTTTAGTTAGGACTTAATAGAGGATTATTTTGGTGTGCTAGAGTCAATGATTGTTATAACTAAATTTAAATTTAAGACAAATAAAGACCAGCCTTCCCTAACCTTATATTTGGACTTTTACCGCGTCTGTACTACTTGCATATTAAATATTAACAAGTGATGTTGTTTTGGTTGAAATTTATAAAATCATTCTCTTAAAACAATTATTTTAAGAAAAAAGTTTCTCAGGTCCAGTAGCTATTATATACGATATTATTATATACGTCATCCATTTTTGTTGCTTTTGTTGAAAGTCCTCAAGTTTCGGGTATTTGATACAATTTTTTGTGACTTTGTAGTGCCAGTTCACAATATTCATCAAGATTCACAGATTTCACTCACTCAAAGCCATTTTTAACCATTGACATTAGGAAGCGGTTGTAGACAGCTGACACATTTTCGAACAGGTTTGGCGCCATGCATGACATGCAGGTGTAATCCACAATCTGATGAGGCTATTTAAGTATATGACTCGAATGTTCAGGTTAATGCTTTGGTTTTTTCGCTTGTGGCACCGAGCGAAACTACTTCTAGCGCAGCTTATTCTATATTTAATTTCCTTATCTTCTAAGCTAAATTTGTTACAACTCATCCATACATTGACGTATTTGAAGTGTAATTCCATATCTTGAATTTTTATGATGAATTCAGGGTATGTGTCATCACCGCTTTTATTCCAATTTCATAAGCATTTCTAATATACAAGTATAATATTTTTAAGATAAGTTTCTTTTTTATATTTTACGATTAGCAAGCAAGCAGCATGGTTCAGAAACAAATATAAACTTTCGATGAGATTTTGAAGTTGTCTCCCTTATCTATGGGAACTTGTTTGAAGAGAACATTTTAAAAGAAAAATTAGTAATAACTTAATAATGATGATAATGTTTCAAGCAAGAATTTCAGCTAGCATAAAACTTTTACATCTATTACGATTTATTTTATTCTCGTTGCTTGTTTAGACATAATGTCTAAACAAGCAACGAGAATAAAATAAAGAAAAACTAGTAAAAAAATAAATAATGACAAGACGTTTTATGAAGAATTCGGGCAGTTTTAAATCTTTACAAGATGGGGAATAATCATTGAAGCAGCAAAAAATATGATTGACATCCAGCTAATCAAAATACCTTGTTATATATCTCTAAAATCTTTAGACTTAAATTAAAATGCTATTTTATTTACATTCTTTTCTTCTGATTAAGAAAAATACACTTGTGTGTATTTTTTAATCTGGTTGCAAAGAATAGCAATTTTTCTAAATTTTCTCGGCAAATGTATTTCAAAAATACTTTTCAAAAGTATATTAATTTAACTAAACTAAACTAAACTAAACCAAGGAAAGATTAAGAAAATTTTTGATGTTAAAATTATTTTATCTCTTGCTTAAAGAACCTTGGAAATTTGGGTAAGAAACCTTTTTTTGCTGTCCAAATGAGACAATGGATTTGTACAGGGATTTTAAGCGCAGTTTTTTGCGATGAAAAGTACACTGATGTGGAAAATTTTGCAAAAATTATTGTCAGAAATGTTCAAGACTTATTCAGGAATTAGATTTTTTTTTAAGTTTCCTTTTTAGAAAATATATGAAAAAATGTATTTTTGAAATCTGTTACATTATCTTATTTAATTTTATAAATTTTCGAGAATTTTTTTTTTGTCGCGCAAAATGTTTATATTTGTTATGATGACAAGACCTTGGATAATTCAAATCATCATTTTGGTCAAATCGGATCTTCATTTGCAGAAAGTGTGCCCTAAAACAAAATAAGTACAAATAACGTGATAAAAATAAAACCATTTTATTTGAAAAGCCTTTAATTTCTTTCATGAATATAATATGTTATATAAACTATTGTCTAAAGAAAGAAATCTCTGAATAATGAATTTTTGAAAGAATTTTTATTTATTTTAAAATTTTAATGAGAATGATCTAAAAATGTTGTGACTTTAGAATTCTATATTGATTTGTAGTGGCCAAATTATACTGGTGTTAAATTAAAACTGTTTATTTCTGATAAATCATAACAATTAAACGAACGCCATATTAAAAAAATAATATTGAATCGTTGATGCTTTTGTATAAACATGTTAGTTTTATAAATACAAACATGCATACACAATATTTCTCAGTAAAAGTCATGTGTTTTAAGGGTTGTTCCTCTCAGAAGGAAACCACTTGCAATACATGTTTCCATTCCATTTAAGATAAAAAGTGCAAATAATTTAATGTATAATAATAAAATCTAAACAAGGACACGGATCCGCTTTAAAACTCAAACAAGACACAAGACTCAATTAAGACTGGAAAGTAAGATCTGGGCAGCTTCTGTCCAAATATAGCAACCGTACTTCATTTTTGACTTGATCTGGCTCTTATAAAATTAGAGGATAGTATGAGGAGTCAGTTACTTACTGGAACGGTAACGGGAGCCGATCATATTACCTGCATCTTTAGTGATGGATCGTATATAGGAATTCCACTCGGGGATCAGTAGCCTGAGCCCTAATATCCTCTCAAAGCACGGAACATAAGTTTATCGTGAATGGTGGTAGTGATGGAATGTAACCAGTTTTGGTTTTAGAATGTAATTGAATCTAATCGGCCAGTTTTTCCCTATTGGGAAGTTTGCGTTAGATGAGAAGAGGGTTTAGCTTCCAATCTCTGATAGTCAATACATTTGGAACTGTGCCTGTATACTGTATCATCGCCATAGACGTTTACGAATGTCAGTATATTCTTAGGAAGATCATTTATGTAAATCAGAAGGAAGGTTAATCCGAGATATGACTCCTAGAGACCTCCAGGACATCGAAGGATTGGTCGTTAATAACTTCCTTCAGAGATATACCAGTTAGGAAAGATTTTATAATAGAGAAAACCCTTCCAGTGATTTCATAGATTGTATCGCAAACCTTTGTGCTACACTCTGTCGAAGGCCTTCGAGATATCTAAGCTATGGTTCGGTATGTGTGTTGTCAAGGACCACACTTATTTCGTGTGTAATAGTAGTTAGGTCGCATTCAAGAGTGAACCATAGCTGACTGTTTGTTTTTTGTTGAAATGTTTTTGTGTGTATAAAACACTCCATTTCAGAAAAGATCCATTCGGAGATTAGGGTAGCTATTTTAGGAGCAGCATGTTTGAAGAGAGATCTTTCGTTACACAGGACCGAATGCTATCCCAGTTTGCCTTCTCAAAGCGAACAGTTCTATGAAATGGTAAGTAAGGAGACTGCATAGTTTGTACTTAATTTGGACACTGACGTACCAATGGGGGAGGGGTAAAAGTTTTGGTGTGCATTTGTCAGGACAGGATGTTAGAAAGAGGTCGAGGAAGTTCGCCTGCGGTTCCGTGACATCTGGTATTCTGGTAGGTTCTTCAATGGTATATGTTAGTTCGTAATCGACGGGGAAGTCTCTGCAATATCTGCCTTTCTCATCGGTTTTGTTCAAATGGATTAACCACTCTTTGTGGTGAACATTGAAGTCACCACATATGTGAAAACTGACAGAGGGAAATTTGGTGAGGATATTGTCAATCCTATCTGATATTCGATCGAAAATTACCAACCTTTTATTCTAAAAACGATACAGAGCAAAAACGAATGTAGCACTATGTATAAGTGCTACTCAGAAACATAGATACGGGAGATTAGGGTCTTCGTTTTTTTTGTGTCCCTGCCACAGAGAAACCCGTCCTCGATGTGGACCCCGAATCCGAAACCGTGGCGATTTAGGTGGTTGTATTTTGTTATAATGGTCGTGTAGCCATAGACTGGGAGCTCCTGCTATGGATTGGGGTATTGATATCCGTTTCAGACAGGAACAGTAGATCAGATTTTGACCGAAAAAGATGGAGTTCAACTTCTGGAAAGTTGGAACGTAGATCTCTTACATTGGTGTAGGAGGTGAAATACCTAGGGGTCTACATTTTTAGGCTAGCTTTGTTTGTTTTATTTGTTTCAATTTGGTTACTTTCATGTTTGTCTTTGGTTGGTTTGGTGGATGACTAGTAGGCAGTGAAATAGACACCCATTGGAGATGTATGCATAGATAACTTGAGTTGACTTGCTTGGAGAAACTGCCGTAACAGTACTTATCATCATGGCATCGAGAACCTCGAAGGTTCAAATCCCTGACTATAAGGCGGATAACTTCAAAACCCAGAAAACGTTTACCTCCCGCACCATTAACGAGGAAGCAAATAACTCGAGAAAGATTCAGGCGCGATACTCCAAGCGTATGTATCTCGTCTGCCTAGAGGTCAGTGCAACAAAACTCCTCCTTGGGTCTGAAACATCATACCTGCTAGAAATCAAGAGTACCAAAACAAGCTAGATCATATACATAAACACTAAAAGACCCATTGGAAGTAAGTGGCTGAGACGAAGTTTGCTCGGGAGAATTAAAAACTAAAATTAGCTTCAAGAAATATTTTTCATTCTTAAATGCATTTTTAAATTCGGTATAGCTTTTTTAGGAGGTACCTACTAAGTAGCCATAATATTGTAGAAATTTCTTATATAAAAAATGAAAAGACTGATGCACAGAGAGAGAGAGAGAAAGAGAGAGAGAGAGAGAGAGAGAGAGAGAGAGAGAGAGAGAGAGTGTGTGTGTGTGTGTGTGTGTGTGTGTAAACTGTACTTGGAATCTTTTAGTTTCTTTTTCATAAATGCATACACATTTTCATGAAAAAGTACAAACCTAAGAAAATTAATCAAGTAAGTCTTACGATGAGTTATTTCCCTTAATTTTGCTTCTTTTTTTCGATACATTTGTCATTTATGACTTGTATATTTTCAAGGGAGGTAATTCCTAATTTCCAAAATATTTGGAATTACTGCCCATTAATTAATATTGATAATATGAAAACTAAAATGAACCTTTTTTTTATTTTAAAGTTTCTATTAGTTTTTCCTTTTTATTTTTTATTTTTTTTATTTTTTTATTTTTTAATTTTTTAATTTTTTAATCATATCACCCCAAGCAAGGCGAAAACGCCACTGATGCGCAGGGGGCTACGTAAGAGTGAAAAGATTGGAAAAGAGAAAAACCGGAAACCACATCCTAAACAGGAAACAAGGATGAGCCTCTTCACCTGTTCAATAGACGCGGGTGGAGTGTGAACCGGGTGATATTTTAGTCTATCTACTCCAAATGAAAAAAACAAAATAAAATAAAATAAAAAAGAGTGAAAAGATTGGAAAAGAGAAAAACCGGAAACCACATCTTAAACAGGAAACAAGGGATGAGCCTCTTCACCTGTTCAATAGACGTGGGTGATATGTGAACCGAGCGATAGTTTAGTCTATCTACTCCAATTGAAAAAATAAATAAAATAAAATAAAAAGAGTGAAAAGATTGGAAAAGAGAAAAACTGGAAACCACATCCTAAACAGGAAACAAGGGATGAGCCTCTTCACCTGTTCAATAAACGTGGGTGGAGTGTGAACAGGGCGATAGTTTAGTCTATCTACTCCAATTGAAAATAAATAAATAAATAAAATCAACTTGTCATTGAACAAGAAAAAGATCCTGAAGTTTGTCTTTGAAAAAATAAAATACTCCCTTTAGAAGAAGCAAAAAAATTTAAAAAAATGTTTTTATATGAGAGATGGCATTTTAATGAGGAAATGGCGCCCAGTGGATGCCAGTCTAAATGAAGAGTGGAAGATAATAAACCAAATAGTTGTCCCGAAAATATACAGACTAGAAATATTAAACAGAGCTCATGAAACTCTAATGTCAGTACATTTAGGAATAAATAAGACCTGTGAAAAAATATTAAATCATTTTTGCTGGTCGAAACTTCGACAGGATGTCGTCAATTTCTGTAACTCCTGCCGCACACGCCAGATGGATGAAAAACCTAATCAAAAGATTCCGTCCTCCCCTCTGAAACCTATTCCAGCCTTTGAAGAACCTTTCAGTAGAGTACTAGTTAATTGTGTTGGTCCTCTTCCGAAAAAAAAAAAAATAATAAAAATAAAATAAATAAAATAAAATAAAATAAATAAATAAATAGGAAACTAATATATATATATTTTTTAATCATATCACCCCGAGCAAGGCGGTAACGCCACTGATGTGCAGGGGGCTACGTAAGAGTGAAAAGATTGGAAAAGAGAAAAGAGAAAGCCGGAAACTACATCTTAAGCAGAGAACAAGGGATGAGTCTCTTCACCTGTTCAATTGACGTGGGTGGAGCGTTAACCGGGCGATAGGTTAGTCTATCTACTCCAATTGAAAACAAAAAAAAAAAAAAGGAAAAAGAGTGAAAAGATTGGAAAAGGGAAAACCGGAAACCACATCCCAAACAGGGAACAATTGACGAGCCCCCGCTCCTCAACAGACGTGGGCGGAAACTGCAAAAGTTACCAACAAAGTCTTTCCAGAAGTTGCTTCATTTATTAATCTGTTAATGATGATTGCGGACTAATACTGTGATAGTAATATTTGATGATAATAACAGTTGTGGTAGTAAATAGTTATTGTGAAGCGGTAGTAGTGATTAGTAATGGTGGTGTGATGATAATAACAATAAATGCAATTATTATGGTGGTAGTTTGAACGAGAGAATAGTTGATAGGATTATGGAATCAGCAGAATGGAATATGCATGTCTGCATTTGGAAATTAGTTCTGATCCTGTGTTTAGTAAGTTCTTTTGTGGAGTATGAGATATAATTGCTACTTTTTCATGTCGGCAAAGTAGGCATGTTTTGTAATGTTGTTGTAGGCAGGTGCTTTTTTCAGTATTTTCCAGCTTATTGTTGGTGAAATATTTCTGTCTTTTAGACGCCATACGTATGTGGATAGTGTAGTACTGTTCAAGTATTTTCTGTTGGAGAATGAAAGATTGTGGTTGTTTTTTCTTTTCTTAAATGGTCCCTCAGTGGCACCGATGTCGTATATTGTGTTGTTGTTTGCCCTTATCTTGGCTTTATATACTATGTTTGTTTGCTGGCAATTTCTCTGGAGTGGACATGTAGTTCCGTTTCTGCAGTTGCATTGATGTTCTTCGGTTGCATTATTGTAGGTTGTTAATTTTTTGTTGTGGCTTTTTATTATTTGTGTAATATTTTTTGTGCAGCTGTAACTGATTTTGACGTTGTTTTTGCTGAAAAAAAATATTACACAAATAATAAAAAAAATACACTATTGACGACAGTTGATGTGTTTGAGCCGATCATTGAAGAAAAAACGATCGCTATACGAGCAAAGACACGACAAAATGATTTTGCAACATGACAGCGCTAGGCCACAAACGAGTGAAAATCTACCCGAAAACGCTTAAATTAAGTCTTACTCCACCCGTAGTATTCACCAGACATTGTCTCGTTCAATTATCATTTGTTCTGATTGATGGCACATGGCTTGGCTGAGCAGCATTTTAATTTTTATGAAGATGTCAAAAAATGGGTCTCGTGGTTAGCCTCAAAAGACGTGTCATTTATCTGACATGAAATTCAAATTCTGCCAGAAATACGGGAAAAAGTAAGAGCTATCGGTAGAAAATACTTCCAATAGCACGTTTCTTACTAATTTTTGTAAATAGAAATTACTTTTCAAAAAAAAAAAAAATGCCGAGAACTTATTCAAGGTCTTAATAGCAGATCTCAGGGAGAAAATTTCTAAGTGAAAATTCTTCTTGACAAATAAAATACGGAAAACTGTGAATGGTTCGACTCCACAAATATATCATGATGATTCCTAGCTGTAAAGGCCTGAACAGGGTTATGGGACACGTGCCTTAAGGTAACGATGTGTTTATCTGTATGAGATTATATGTGGTTACTAGACTTAAAACGACTCAAGTTTGCAACATTGTGGTGTCTAATGAGTATCGAACTCGTAATACTGACGAATTGTCTTGCGAGACAAGCTTGCAAATCACCACACTATAGTGGGTGTCTGCAGATAATTCCTGAGCAAAACTTATTCAGACACAAGCCCAAGGCGGTGTCTAATTCATTGTAGTTTAAAAGCTAAGATTGATCTGCAATACAAGTTTGTTGCGCTTAACTCTATGGGAAGCATCTGTATGCACATATTACTGTTCACTTGCAGTAATATGTGCAAAAAAAAAAAGAGCAAAGTCTTTTCAAGATCGCAGCATATAAACCGCTTTTTTTTATCTTACTCAGCAGACTTGTTTTAGTCACTAGATTCTTCACATCTTCTTTTAAAATGTATCCGGATTTCAAAACAGTCAATAAAGTTTAAATTTAACATCATGAAATATATACGCCCAAACACTATCAAAACGATAACGTAAACATGAAACTCTCATTACAGTTCACAAGATATTTTTTAAAAATATAACGAGTATAAACAATTGCTCATATATATATATATATATATATGAGCATATATATATATATATATTATATATATATATATATATATATATATATATATATATATATATATATATATATATATATATATTAAAAAAGGATTAATTCAAAGATGTTGAATGGCCATTTCGATATGACGATCCCCACGGGGAGCGACACATCACCTCAGCAACAGAAAAAAACCTTTCAGAAACTGGAGAAAAATTAGTCTACTTTTCCTTTTTAAATAGATTGCAAAGAAATTAAAAAATAAATAATAAAATAAAATAAAATAAAATAAAAATAAAAATAAAGGGAAAGAAAAAGAAAAGGAAAAAGAAAAAGAAAAGGATAGAATAAAATCAAATAAATAAGAAAAGAAAAAAATTGACATCGTCTGGGTTTGCAAAAAAAAGGGGAGAATGTAACTAAAAATTAACAGACAGCCGTGTTGAATCATTTAAAGCAACACGGAAAAAGGTGGTAAGAGAGATAAAAGAAGGAAGGGAGGGAAAAAGAAAGAAACTAAAGAAAAAATTTTTTTTTAAATATTACAGACGCTGGACAAATTCAAAAATCTAATTTCCCCAAAACGTTGAAGTATTAAAAAAAGCCTTTACTTAAAAAGGCATAATTATTGATAAAAGGGAATAAAAAGATATAGGATTTGAAATAAAATTATTTTTTTTAAAAAAATTAGGTCATTTGAAATTAAACTAAATAAAGACAATACTAGGTAAAAAAAAAAAAAAAAAAAAAAAAAAAAAAATTACAATTATTATATATTAATCCTTTTTTAATATATATATTTGCTCTGTAATATTTTATTACATGGAGCTCTCTTCCTGTATCATTTTTTAATATTAAAATAAATTTTTAATATTAATTAGGATCGGGTTTTTTGGAATTTACCTTCCTGCTTTTTTCCCTTGGATTGAAGTATCTGAATTAAAATATATATATATATATATATATATATATATATATTATAGGTACCTCCACTAATTCGTAAAAAAACAAAAAAACAACAAAAAAATTTCAAAAAATTAAATTCTGTTGGCAAAAATAGATTTATTAGTTAAACGCAGGACTCATTGGGGAATGTAAATCATGTATTATTTTTTTAAACCATTTCAACATTTTTACCGAAAATCTGCTCCGAATAGTAAAGTAAAAATGCTATAAAACTATGACATTATTTAATTAGATAAACATTTAATTACTTTAATAAATAATGTAAATGTCAGACATTATAGTCTCAAGAATTAATAATGGAAAATTAAAAGAATTGTTCTTGTTTTTTTTAAAATTATAATAATTAATAAAGTTTCAAACCTATTTTAAAAATATTTCCAATTTTTGTAGCCTGGCAGGTTAGGTCGTGAAGATTATATGTATTAATCGAAAATTGAAAAGTTTAATGCAAATCATTTAGCCATCGTATTTTAAAAATAATTTTCAATTTTTTTCTGTGTGTGCATTTGAATTTTTTTTGTATGGTAATTTTTATATGTAAGTTAAAAGGTCATTTGTTTCAAGGTTACTCCCCTTTACCGGATAAAATGTACAATTATGCCACTTGTGATTACCATACGATTATCTTATGTCGATCTGTCAACACATTTCATTTATGATGGATTGGTTAGAAAGGTCAACTCTGTGTTTAAAAACAGTTTTATTCTAAATTTCATGCTATAAATAAGTAATATTTGTGTAAATCAGATTAATTTAACATTAAATTTGCTAATTTAAAAAAAAATGATGTGTCACAAATGTATATTTTATTTTGCAAAAATTTTAAAACCGAAAATTAACTTTTATTTACAAATCTGTCAATCGCTCATAAATGTCCGAAAAAAAGAAAAAATTAAAATAAATCTCAAAAGTTTATATTCTAATAAATATAATTTCTGCTTGAAATACACCAGAGTATTTTGCTAACTGGAAATAGTAAATCATTTAGCGTTCAATTAAAGCTAAAATAAAAAATTCAAGAAAGCTTTTTTTTATTTTTAAAAATTCAGTTTAAAATTTTGATATCGAAAACGATATCGAAAACGATTAAACTGAATTTTTAAAAATAAAAAAAGCTTTCTTGAATTTTTTATTTTAGCTTTAATTGAACGCTAAATGATTTTCTAACATATATATATATATATATATATATATATATATATACCTCCCCAAAATGCGATATCCGAGATTTAAAATGCATTATAAAAATAAAAGATCTCTCATGAAGCTTTTATTTTATTTTTAATTCTCAGCTAATAAATTAAATTTAATATTTCCAACAACCAAAATGCGTTTCAAACCTAATTTAAATTGATTAGAATTATCTTTTTTGATTATCAGTAAAAACGTTCATATTGACAAATCTGTTAACACAGCATAATTCTCTTCATTAAAGAATCATTCAAAAATAAAAATTTCTAAAACCTTATTTGAGGAAGATTAACCAAGTTAAATGTTAATCAATCTAAATTAAAACCAATGTTAATTACTTGTATTTTAAAATATCACAGAAAAGCATTTTTAACACAGAGGTGGGTCTTTAATATCAGGGGAAAATAATTGTTGTAAAATTACAGGACGAATAAAAGGCAAACAACATTTTTATAGAATTTTTCTAGCTTTGTAGTAATCATAAAATTTTAAATATTTTAAGTATTCTCATGTTTTATTGAATTTTAGGTACTTTGGATTGATAGACTTATGAAGTAGCTTGTTGAGAAAATGTTAGAAAATTACCAACAAATTTAAAATTTACTATAGTTACCATTTTTATTTTCTGATGATATCGTGTATGGACGTTTCTATTTAATTTTATTAAAAATCGGCACGTTTATAAACGTGCACAAAATATTAAAATTCTTTCTAAAATACTGTGGGTCACTCAATTATCGTAATCTTTTCCACTTATGATGAGTAAAAATAGATTTTACTTTATAACAATATCATGTGACCATTAGAAATTATTACATAATTTTAAAAGATTGAAATGTTTTAAAATTATTCTAGTTAAAATTTTTAAAATAGTGAAAACAATTCTTGCAAAAAATTCATTCACTGAAAAAATTCCTAAGGCAATAATATAAATATATTTTATTCATAAAAGTATGCAAAAGCGTTTCTAATTAAATAATGTTTTAGTTTTAATGACTTTTTTTATTTTTCGATTCAGAGCAGATTTCTATAACTTGCACAAAAAAAAATTGAAGATTAAAATTTTTCTAGGTTTTGTTCTTATAAATAATTTAAACATAAAACGTTACAAAGAAGATTTCTTGAAATTTCATAAAATTAAATAAATGTGAGCGGGTAATATAAATGTATAAAAAATTATTATAATTTAATTAATTTTTGGATAAGTCTTGAAAGTATCAATAAACTCTGACAGTTATCTGATTTTAGCAAGAATTTCCAAATCAATGTGATTTTCATCGTCAAAAGTCGCTCAAATTTACCATACTAATTTATGGTCCCCGTTGACACCAGTGAAACAAAATTGTTAACCGAAATTTCGAATGTTTAAAAAACATAATCATTTCGTCTTTCCTCTTAATAGCAACACAAAGCTTTTGACGATAAAACATTGTCTTAATTAATTTTTGGTCATTATATTCATCATGTACGCTCATTTTTAGCAAATCCTTGGAGGTTCATATACGACTACACATGTATATTTGCATCAACGCAAACGAAATTAGTCCTGTGAAATGTTAAGGGATGAAACGCATCACACGAAAACTTTTTTCACTTTGTTAAACATCTTTCTTCCATATATATATATATATATATATATATATATATATATATATATATATGTATGTATGTATATATATATGTAAAATCTTCTGAAATAGGCGTATCGTTCTGTTTAACCACGGAATAACGTGTCTGTTTTAATTTTTACATAGATTTGCTCCATATATTACCCCGACAGTAGTATCCCGAGTAATTTCAAAACTTGACCCCCATAAGGCGAGTGGAGACGATGGAATCCCGGTGATAGTCCTTAAGAGGTGTGCTCCTGAACTTTCCCCTGTCCTCTTTAAACTGTTTCACGACTGCCTTTCTGCTTCCTGCTTTCCTGCATGCTGGAAGTTCTCTTCAGTCGTTCCTGTATTTAAGAATTGTGGTGAACCCTCGGACCCATCCTACTATCGCCCTATCAGTCTTCTACCGATATTCGGGAAAGTTTTCAAGGCCATAATCAATGCTGAAATAGTTCAACATCTTACTGCTCACAAACTCTTCTCCGACAGGCAATATGGCTTCCGCTTTGCCAGGTCCACGGCTAACAACCGTAACGGAGTACATGCTCCAGGCCCTTGATGAGTCTGACGAGGCTCGCGCGGTTGCTCTGGACATCTCCAAGGCTTTTGACAGGGTTTGACACTCTGGCCTCCTATGCAAGCTACGGGGTTACGGTATTACCAGTCGCCTGCTTGACCTAATCCAATCTTTTTTAAATTACCGCAAAATGAAGGTCGTTTTGAATAGGTATGCCTCTTCATCCTACAGCACGATTGCTGGTGTCCCACAGGGCTCTATCCTGGGCCCGACGCTCTTCCTTATTTTCATCAACGACCTCCCAGATGAGATCAAGTCCCAAGTAGGCATCTACTCAGATGACACCACAATATACTCTCGCACCAGTAAGAAATCTGGCGTGGCGGACAGACATAATCTCGCTGCTGACCTTGAACGGGATCTACACTCTGTGGTGAATTGGGGCAAGAAGTGGCTTGTCAACTTCAATGCATCTAAGACCAAGCTGTTGTCTGTCAACCATCACAGGCAACCTCTCCTGCCTCCCATAAGCATGGACGAAGCGATTCTCCCTGAGAGCAATACACTACGCCTCCTCGGCCTTACCCTCTCCTCAGACCTCAAATGGAACCACTATATCGAATCCATAGCTAAATCTACTGCTAAGAAGGTTGGGTTACTGTGTCGGGCCAGGATGTTTTTTTCCGCCTAAATCCATCCTGCATATATACAAGTCAACCATCCGTCCGTGTATGGAGTACTGCTGCCATTTATGGTCAGGCGCCCCTGCCGTTCTCATCAGTGTTCTCGACAGGCCCCAAAGGAGAGTCTGTAATGTGATAGGTACTGATCTGGCGGCTCGACTGCAGCCACTGCCCCACCGTCGAAATGTGACCTCCCTTTGTCTGTTCTATAAATACTTTCATGGCTTCTGCTCGGACGAACTTAAGTCACTGGTGACTCCTCAACAGGTGCTTACTCGTGCAACCAGACTGGCAACTGGGTCCCACCCATTCACAGTCATGTTAGCCAAATGCAGACAACAATTCTACTCCCACAGCTTCTTCTCTCGCACTTCCCGCCTGTGGAACTCGCTCCCATATTCTTGCTTTCCTGATGGCTACAACCTCCAGAAATTTAAATGCAATGTCAATACTCATCTATTACTCCACTGGACTCTAGCTCTCTCCCCACCCCCGTATATCCTTCCCTTTCTCTCCACCTATGTATCTGTCATCGCACCTGCATTCTTAGCTTTCTATTACTCCTTTCTAACTAGTTTGTACTCCTCACTCTCTTCTAATCAATTTTTTACAGTTATGTAGCCCCCCGCCCCATTCATCAGTGGCATTTCCGCCTTGCTCGGGGTGAAATGATTAAAAAAAATACATATATAGTTAGAGCTCACCTAGAGAGTTATCCTGCCACTTTATGAACAGGATACTCCTTTGGATTCTTCTATATCTACACCGCATGTTTATATATATATATATATATATATATATATATATATATATATATATATATATATCGCCTTTCAAGGCTTTATCAGATCCAAAAACGTTTGGATCTGATGAAACCGAGAAAGGCGAAACGCTTAATCAAATCTAGTTTCAATTAAACGTTTTTACATTTGCCAATATATGTATATATATAAGCAAATGTTTTGAGGTACAAAATTTGTACACCACTTTAAATACAAAGAATTTATTAACAATCCCAAGAGCCCTTTCGTCCAAAATCTCATCAGGAGAAAATCGTTGGAATCATAATTCAAACGAAAAGAACAGCAACGAAAATGAAGAACAAAAAAATAGTGTGTGTGTGTGGGGGGGGGGGGGGCACGCTAAAATAAATATATTTATAACGAGGAGAGGAAAAATCGTGTGTAAATAATTTTCGAAGGAGAGTTAAAATAAAATATCCCTCAACAAATGAAGAGACTTCACAAAATCCTTTTGCCGGCAAAGAGAAGGCTTCCGTAATGATATGCAGACTGATTCCAAAATCTTTAAATGATTATTGGAACCAGCTACATAAAGGGCTCTTGAGACTGTTAATAAATTCCTTGTTTTTAAAGTAGTATAAATATTCACACACACACACACATACACACACACACACACACACACACACATACACACACACACACATATATATATATATAGAGAGAGAGAGAGAGAGAAAGTGAATACAAATATAAAATTTGTCATTTAGATGACTGATGTTACTATCAACATCCCGACTCTAGAGTTTCGTAGACGAATCAACTAGCAATCGCTCCGCCCACTCATCAGGAGATACCAGCTGTATTTCCAAAGAATCAAGAGATTTATTTTTCATCCAACATTATAACAGCAATACATATCAAGTTTGGTCAAAGATCTATAACAAAAATCTTCTTTGTGAAAATGTTTTTTTTTTATTTTTATGTTTTGGACCATTTTCATTGTTTCTTTTACCGATTAAAGTTTTAGTTTTTAAGTGCTATATTTTTTTTCTGTTTTCATCTCCGGGTCTTTGTATTTACTTAGTTTTCCAAATGCCTTCACAGAAATGTTTTATTACTTGGTATGCTCATGTCAGTGTTGCACCTCGCCCGGTTGGCTCGCTCCCCCTGATCTGGAAACTGCTGCGATGATGATGACCGGAACCTGAGTGGGTTAATGCTGTCGAAACGGCACCAGTTATGACGAGGCTTTGGGGCTGCTAGTCGTGATGATCTTGTCACAGTAGCTGGTCCTCAAGACGTCTATTAAAACGACGAACTCACTGCCCACGTTGTGTTCATTTGATCCTAGAAAGTCACGTTGAAAAGCCTGATAGCCGTCTCTCTACCATATCAAACTAGACCGGACACTTGTGTACACTTGTGTTAAAAAACGGCAAAAAAATAAATAAGTTCGAAGACACCTGGATGAGTTACGAAAGAAAGTCTTTATATATATATATATATATATATATATATGTATATATATATATATATATATATATATATATAAGTAGAATGAACAATCGCCGGATTTCAACGGAGAGAAGAGAAAGAATCGTTTAAAAATAACCAGAGCTTCCAAATGTTCCAAATAAAAATAAGTCCTTTCGAAGTTTCGTTAAAATAATCAGAGTTTTCAATTTCTTAAAAATAATCAGAGCTGTCAATTCTCCAAATAAAAACACGTCTTTTCGGCTTTTATCAAACCTTGCACAGGCAGAAGCGACGGCGGCGGTGGGGGGTGGGGGTCGTTTGGTCTTTGTCGCCTGACAGCTCCGAAAAATACACCGAATCTGATTTTTCTCACTGAGTCTCGATTTTTTTATATTTGTCCCCAATTCTCTCGGGGGATCTATGCGACTCAAAGCTTTGACTAATGAGATTATTTTCCACCCACACGATGTAAAGAGCAGTTACAGCTCAACGAATGAAATATCAACACCTCACAGAACGTAATGTCTTTCTGTCCTCTTCCTTTCAATTACATCATCTATTTTTCTGACGTTAGTGTTATGGTGAAACACACCTATCCCTCAGATAATGGACTCTCCCTCCGATATTAATAAGAGTTAACAGGAAGTTAACGGGATAAGTACTTGGGAAGTTAATGGGAGTTCAGTAGAACTACTTGGCAGTTGATGTTAGTCGGCAGTTAGCCGAATATTAAGGAGTCAGCTTTCAGTGGAAGATTACCAAGTACCTAACATTTTGGGTACGTTAAGTCGATTAGCAACCTACATATCACGATTGATATGTAGGTTGCTTCAGTGCCAAAACTACTCCACAGGAATAATTTTGAGGATTTAACCATTCCTGATCTCATCAAGGTTTATGACAAGCTTGAAACAATATTCTAGCTAAAGCTTACTTTTTTGATTTTACGAGCGGGAAAAACTTCCGCTTTATATCACATAATGGCCGACGATATGTTGACCCCCATTTGACCTGCAAAAGTATTTTGATCAATTCACTAGCGAGTTTCCAAGATTTAAAAAAAAATATAAATTTGTAAAATACATTTCTTTTTTTTTTTTTCACAATTTCTTAGTCGCGTTCATATTGCGATCGACAATAAACAATTTTATCATTTATTGTACTTATTTTTCTCTCCACTCATATCGCAATCTGCAAAATTACCAATACCACTAGTAACAATTTCCCTCACTCCATTGTATTAAACCAAATATATATATATATATATATATATATATATATATATATATATATACGTGGAAATGCGCAAATATTTTCTTTTCTGTCTTTGTTAATAATGTCTGGACAATTTGTTTGTAGTTTTCGATCTGTGTTTGTTGACAGAAAAAATCCCAGAGATTAGTAACATCTTCTTCGTCAACTACATATTCAGGATGATATCCAAACCAATTTGCAACAGTTTTTATTCCGTAGTGATTACAGATTTTCGAATGCAGATATTGATCTAGCCTGTCACGAAAATTTTTGTACTCATTGCATGTGAGCATTATCATCCTGAGATAAGGGGATCTACACTTTCAATATATTGGTCACAGAACCTAAATTTAGGGTCCGTACTATTATACAAGATATTAGCTTAGTAGTTGCGTGTAAGCAGGCTCTAGTCCTGCGCGGCAAGAAGAAATGCTTCTGTCTCATCCTCTGTCTTGCATTTTTTAGGCACTGGTAGTGTTGTGAATTGATCAACAGTAACAATTATAACATTATTAATTATTTATTAATTTATGGAACATTTTACGTATGTTTGTTCCTAAATTTGATAAATTTTTTTGATTTTGAGAGAAATAGAGAGAGTGATACCTGCTGTTAATGTAACCAATACTATCGGTAGTATTTCTTAAATAATACCCGAAAACTTTCATTTTCATATGATTATATATAACGGAGAATTTATAAAACAAATACATGAAAATGTTCATTCAATCTAATGATTAACAGTGCAGGCTAGCAGTGCTTCTTTGAAGTCGTCGCAGTACCAAATAGATCTTTTGACACGTGTGAATCTTTTAATAGATAGATAGATAGATAGATAGATAGATAGATAGATAGATAGATAGATAGATAGATAGATAGATAGGGAATCGCTGTGGGGTAATGGTTAGCTAGCTAACCTTATATACCACGAGCTGACATGCACTGAGCTTTCTGCTATGTATTTTTTAAAAACTAAATTAACTTGATAAATACGTATATAAAATATCTGCCACACCAAATTACTAAAGCTTTTTCAAAATTTAATAATGTTTCTTCCATAATTTCTTTTTATTTTCAGTTATGTTTTTAATTTTATTTGTTTTTAGATAATAAAATTATAAAATGGAAAAATCCTAGTTATACATGCAAACAGTAGAGATTTAAAAATGACATAAAAATGTTAGTTTTTCGTCAATTTTGGAATACACGCACACATACAAACGCACATGGGTACATGCTTCATATATATCTTACTCTTTGTATATGGTATGAAATATTTCTGAATTACAGGGTGAACATAATGAATTTCCATTTATATCAAGCAAAGTGTCACCCACGTCTTGAAATTCCGACGAAGATAGAACACAGAAGCTTTTGTGAGAAATTCATGCTACGATCGTTAAAATAATTCCATAGAATTAAAAAAAAAATTTACATTCTCAACGCAGATTGCTCAACACATATATATGTATATAGATGATAATACGGTTGGCTACCCAGAAGTTTATGGCACTTGAAAATAGTCAAATTCATCATTAAATTCCACAATCAAGATCACTTACAATCATATATATGTGTGTGAAATGTACGTATCTGTGGGTGTGTACCTGACTGGAAGACTTGGTGTATATTTTTAGTAATGTTCACACTATTTAAGGCCCAAGAGCTACCCAAGATAGTGGGTTAGTGAAGAAGTTTATTGTGTGAATGGTGAGAGGCACAGTTGAAGATGCTATGTGTTAAAGATAACGGTTAACGTTAGGCATGAACAGGTTAAGATTATATTGGTCGGGAGAGCATCCGCGTGTGAGTTGGTTACACAAAATAGCAGTACAGTGGAATAAAGAATCTGTTCAAGTGGAACTTAAGGGAATGAAGGTGGTTCACTTTAGCATGCGTGGCGTGGCCTGTCTTACCTGTGAGGGTTAGAGTTGGTGGAACGAAGAAATATAGCTAGTCTGAATATTTACCTTTTGCAAAGTTTCGTCTGTAGAAAAAGAGGTTGCAGAGTGTAAAATTATTTATCCCTCACAAGGCTGATTAGACGGAAAGAGTGGAAAGTGAACATTTGGTAGCTCCAGCCAAGATACGGCAACAGTACTCCCTTTTTTACCTTATCTGGCTTGTTATTTTACGTAAGAACTTTTCCATTTCTAGGTCGTTTGAGATTAATTTAATAACAGGGATGTCAACTGAAACATGTGTATCCGCTAAAATAACACTTATATCAATAATATGCGTCGATGGCTTAGGGAGTAGCGACTCCGACTGACACCTAATCGGTTGAGTTTCGATCCCGACCAGAAGCATGTGGATGCGTCTAGCCACACTGATGAGCTGTGATACAGCGAAACAGGCTTGTATGTGGATGACTAATATATATATATATATATATATATGTAGTCATTCACATACGAGCCTGTTTCGCTGTATCACAGCTCATTAGTGCAGCTACACATCCACTTGCTTCCAGCCGGGATCGAAATTCGACCAATTTATTGTCAGTCGGAGTGTCTACCACTAAGATAACGGCGCTCACACACACACACATATATATATATATATATATATAATGAGTGGGGGAAGAGAAATTTATAAAGTTTTTACTTAATTTGGCACAAGGATACAGCTATAAGATACTCATGATTATCGAACTCACGACTCAGTAGTAATCGTGATGCAAATTATCTCATAATATCTTAGTAAAATAGTGGATTTTTCTAATAAATCTGATTAATATGTTTCTTTTCTCGATTTGTTTCTTACCTCTTATCATAGCTCTTGTCGAACATCGCAACTCTATCCTCCTGGCAATTCTGTTTATGAGAAAGGAACCTTCTATTCACAAGACATATTTCTCCTACCGATAGGGATCTATTTTGTGACTTTCTTCCAGATGCTTCTTTGATTGAGATTCTTAACCTTTCTCTTGAGCATCGTGCTGCATTGTTCTCTTAGGTCAAAGTCAGCACCGATACTATTGTTCCTTCTCAGAAATACCAGGTTAAACCACAAACTTTCCCTTAGTTCTCCTAGATGTCGAGGACTTATACTATGATCCTTATGAAAACGCGCAGATTTTCGGTAGAAGTTCCGATCCATATGTAAATGATATTTTACAGTTACTATGCTCGTATGCATATACAATGTACTCTCTCACTCTCTCTCTCTCTCTCTCAGTCTCTCTCTCGCACACAGACACGCATAAACAATAGATAATCTCGACGCGAGCTAATGAGGTATTTTTCCAGCAGACTATTATTACTGGGTGGTGTTAAATCCTTTCATGGTCAAACCTTACATGGTGCTTTTCAATTTTTAAGCAAGGCGGTAATATCACAAGTATATAAGGGTTACTGGGAGTGAAAGCGAATAAAAAGACTCTAGTGAGGAGAAGGAAGGAAAAAAATTAAGGAACAAAATTCAGGAAGACAGATTGGTGATTGACGTTGAATTTATATTTTTGACGATGGCAGAGAAGCAAGAAATCAGAAAGGTGTTTCACAGGCGAGAAGCTTCCTTTGTATAATGATGTTCATCTTTTATAAGGCCAGAGAGCCTCTCAAGGTTGATATTAGAGATTAAAAGGCATAGTTTAGGCAGATATGTGAATAAGATAACAGTTAATACTAGAAATGAACAAAATAATATTGTAGGAAGCATCTTTCGAGTCGGCTCCACAGCGCGGTGGGAAGAAGCAGTTTCAGTGGGACATACATCTCACCAATAAAATACGAAAAAAATGAGTGTAGTTCGCGACAATGTGTGTGGCATGGTGGGTCTTAGTCGTGAAATTAAGAACTGAGAAACACTTTCCATGGAAATAGCGATACAGCAGAGAGAGCCTCTCAACGTTTTGTTTGTAAGAAAGCGGTTGTAGGGTAGAACATAATTTGTCACAAACAAGGACGCGGAGACTCTTTTGAACTCTATAAAAACTGGAAAGTGAAGACTGAAAAGCCCCTGCCTATATAATCAGTAATTCATTTTCGTCTTGATCTGGCTCTTGTTACGGTAGAGGTTAGCGTCAGGTACTTACTATAGAGGTACAAAAAATAAAACAAATTTCCAGCATCTTCAGCAATGGATCGTATGTGCGAGTTCCACTTGAGTTCTGGATTAAGATTAAGACTCGATAGATGCTCAAGGTACGGGGACTTCCCGAGGGAGCATCCCTTCACCGTGATTGTTGGTAAATCTGGATGTGATCGGCGATGATGGAATGACACTAGTTTTGTTTTAGAAGCCTTGAATATGACAAGCCAGTTTTCCCCACAGATCTGTTTGAGTTAGGTCAGAAGAGAAATCAGCTACTAATCTCTGGTCACCTTGGAGATGTGGAGGGGCACCCATATACTTTGAGAGAGAGAGAGAGAGAGAGAGAGAGAGAGAGAGAGAGAGAGAGAGAGAGAGAGAAGGTGAGAAAATGAGGTTGGTTGGTATTTGTCCACAAGTAGAAGTTCACTCAAAGAATAATGAACTTACAACAGTAGTAGTGGTCTCTGAGATGCATTTTAACAATTGTTCGGTTCTGGTGTTTTCATATTTGAGAATTCAGTAATGATTGAACTCACTACACCATCGATCACCTCAGTCAAGATGTACCTTGTCTGGTAACAGCTTCAATTAAACCGATTATAACCAAATTAATTTCTTAGTTATGCCATATTGTCTTGGTTTTGGATTGCTTACAAAGAACCATAAACATAGCGAAATCAAAGATGTAGCTATTAAGTTTTTTCTGTGAAAGTAATTTTTTGCTTGTAGATAACTTGGGATGCTTTTCTTTGAATCAGGGAACCGAATCTGTCTTTGTGATAATTCGGTTAACGACGATTGTAAAAGAAATGCAACAAAACCTGGCTTTATTTAGCACTACTTTGAACTGCCGCGAAACACATAATACCAATGATCTATTTCATTCTGTTCATATCTATCTATCTATCTATCTATCTATCTATCTATCTATCTATCACAGCATATTTATATCTGAGACTATTCATATCTATATCAGTCTATTCAGATAATATATATTATTCCAAATATTTTGTTTGAGTAAACGCCTTGTTATTTTTAAAGAGTATGAACTTACGTCTTCCGGTCTGCATATTCGATAAACTTAAAAAATATGCAGGGTTCGAATTTGCACGCCAAGCAGATGTCGTTCACACTGCTAAAGAAAGGGCGTCTACTCGGACATGGATATGCACTAAATAGCATTTGGGATAATGTGAAATAGAAATCCATTGATTCTTTAGGAGTTATTATACACAAATATGAATATACAAAAATAAATAAATAATTTATGCCAAATATAAATATAGATTTTGTATCTCACTATTTGGCAAACGGTATGCAAAAAAATCTATATTTATCAGTAGTAAAGGTTTTAACTCCGTTATTTTACATTCGAGAACTGTTTTATTGCCACCAAAACGCGTTGTGCGCCATATATATATATATATATATATATATATATATATATATATATATATATATATATATAGTGAATAAAGTTTATCGGACTGCGCATTCTATACACTTAATAATAGGAAAATGTGCAGGGTTCGAATTTGCAGGATAAGTAGGTGTAATTTACACTGTTAAGAAAAGAAAGGGCATCTATTCAGACATGGGTATGCACTAAATAAATTTGGGATAATATGAAATAAAAAAGTTATTGATTCTTTAAAAGTCATTATATATAAATATGAATACAGAAATATTAATAAATACTTTATGCTAATAATAAATTTAGATTTTGAATCTTCACCTTTTGGCAAACGGTATGTAAAACATCTATATTATTAAAATTAGTAGTATAAGTTTGAACTCCGTTATTTTACATCGTGAACTGTTTTATTGCCCCTAGCGTGATATATATATATATATATATATATATATATATATGTATATATATATATATATATATGTGTGTGTGTGTGTGTGTGTGTGTGTGTGTGTGTGTACATATATCTATATGATGATGGACTCTCCCGTCGATTTCGACGTATGAGCGTCTCAAAAATTAATTCCAGTTTCGGTGTTTATGTCTTTCATGGGACTTGAGCCCCGCCATTGACTTGCAGGCGTGACCACAAGCCGTGCACGAAAATGTATTCAACGAAATGCCACTTGGTCTGGCAGCTACTTCTTTCCTCTTTTCTCTTGATTCTCTGAGCTTTTGTACTCTTTCTGATTCAAAAACATGGAAGGCAATGTGACACGTCAATCTCCATAGTTTCCTGTCAGAAGTAATTAGTTCAAAAGTTGACAGTGGAATGTTAGCTGCTGTCAGATTATACTGAAGCTTATCCTTGTACCTCAACAATGGGCGGCCAACATGCATTTTACCATGCTGAAGTTGACCATACAAAGGTATTTTTGGCATTCTATCGTCACTCATTCTGACGACATGTCCGATCCAACGCAACTGACGCTGTATAAGAAAAGTTTCGATACCACTGACACGACACTTTGCAAACAAATCAGCATTGGACGACTTTCAGGAAAACCCTGAAAGTAGTTGCGCCGGGACTTAGAAATACCCAGGTTGGTGTCTGGGGGCGCGACTAAACCACTAGAAGTGATGCACCCTCAGTCTTTGTTAAGACATGCACCTATGTATATACATAAATATAAGTGTATTTATGTATATACATATGTGTATGTATATGAATATATATGCATGTATATAGATATGTATACACATAAGTATATGAATGTATATATATAAATATATGTATGTATATATATGCACACACACACACACACACACACACACACACACACACACACACACACATATATATGTATGTGTGTATGTGAATGACTGTTCACATATATAAAAAAATTATCATCCTTAAATTTGAGAAACAGTTCAAATGCTTCGATTACCTCTTCCTTATTGGAGAATGTTTTATTGAACGAGAGACCAACGAAACTACTTGTAACATAAAAAATGAACGAAAAAAAGAATTATGGCTGCATTCACAAACTTAAACAAGGAGAACATTTAGAAGAGCAGTAAAAGTGTTTGCTACTTAGCTGATTGATTTTACCTTCATCATCCCGACTCCAGTGTTTCGTAAACGGTCCCGTCCATCTACTCTTCAGGAGTATCAGTAATTTACCGCTTATATTTATCAATTTTTCTTTTTATGTAATTTTAATTAAATTAATTTGATTCAATATGAATGTAGGATAATTTTTTTTGTTTTTATAGAAAATATAATAGCAGAATTGAATTCTGTAATAATGATCAAACAAAAAAAAAATGATTTTTCGGGAGCAACGGCAACAATGATGTCAAAGTTGCTATGACAAAAAAATAGTAACAGTCAGTGAGATGCTGATAGAAAAGACATTTAAGGTAAGTAGATTGCAATAAAGTGTTCGATATTAAAGATACAGCATTAATACAATTAATATAAGTAAACGTTCGTCACTTAGCTGATTAGTGATGGCTTCAACATCCCAACTCAATATATATATATATATATATATATATATATATATATATATATATATATCCGAAAAGTCGTAAACATGGCAATAAATATGTTGACAACAGTCCGAACAGTGTATATGATATAAATACTACCTCATCTCAGAAGTATAGAGAGCTACTGAAAGAAAAGGGTGCTGAACTGATATCTATTATCAATCATCCTATATGGCAGTGAATGCTGAACAGTTTTTTCCTTATAGATGAAGAGAAGATCTGAGGCAACAGTAATATTGTACTGTAAAAAGTTGTTGAGTATACCATGGTTAAAGCATGTGAGCAGTGAAAAATTTTTAATGAAAATGGAAACAAAAACTTTTACTTAGAAAGAGTTAACGAAATAAGAGTTAGAAAAATTGACTTTTACGAGACTTATTGAAATTAAGAGAGACAAAGGGAAATAGTTAGCAAAGTGCTTGTGAAAATTGATGGCAGATCAAGAAAGCAGAGGAATAGTAAAACGTCAAATATTGCTCAGAGCTACAAAGGACAGAAAGTTGTGAAAAACCATGACCAGTCACCACCTGAAGGGTCACAGCACATAGAATAAAAAAGCGATACATAATCATTTTAAAGAAAAATAACATGACGTGTTTCTTTCAGAATAATACCACATTCTGTATGCTTTGTTAGACAATTCTAATATAATGACCGGCTGAATATGACTCTTGTTTCAACCGTTATTATAAAAAATATTTAAACAAATGAAATTATCTTTCCTTAATCTTCAGTAGCATATGTAATTCCTTTGTAACTCCAAATACATAGAAGTAAAATAAAAATCCATGTCAATTAAAATTAATAAATATCAATTGAAACACGATACTCGTTTTCTTCATTTTTTAAACAATTCAAAAATATTTTATCATGCAAATTAAAATCTGAGGAAATTTCTGCTAGTGGATATAATTTCTTTTTTTTTTTTTAATTTATAAACGTATTTATTTATAACATATTTTATTGACCAGATCGTGGGATATTTGATAAGGCTGCATTCAAAACATAAAATAAAATGTTTTGTACACTTACTTTTGATTTTATGAACCAAAATGTTTCTACACATGCGCACACGTATGCGTAAACAAATTTTAATTTATTTCTTGTATGCACCTGAACATATAACTTCAAAGATTAATAGATATATAAAATCAAAAGAAAACACGGACCAAAATCAAATAAGATTACGAATTAAAGTATTTAGTAAGATAATTACAAAACAGCAGCAGATAATTAAATACCTGAGTAGAAACAAACAAAAAACATAAAAGAGAAACGCCCTAGCATAAACCAGTAAAAGAAAACGAATGGTCGAAATAGCTTTTGTATGAAAAGGCTTCCGTATGTACTTCCCTTACGACCTTTTGTACTTCCTTTACGACCTTTTGTACTTCCTTTGCGACTTTTATCTTTAAACTTGGTCCGTTAAGCAAAGAGAGTATCCTGGAGATATCTCAATGTGATCTATCTATCTATCTATCTATCTATCTATCTATCTATCTATCTATCTATCTATCTATCTATCTATCTATTTTAAGAAATCGCTATCTGACTGTCAGTTTTCTTTTGCTCACAAACAAGAAGCTGTTGAAAGGTTTTGGAAATTTGAGAATAAAACTAACTGATATATATGGTAAAATTTGTTGAACATTTGGTACAGCCTGTATTAGTTTAAAAGGATTTCGTCACGTAATAGCATATGCTATCTGTGATAATTATTTCCGTTATCAATTAATTTAAGCTCTTCTACATATTTTCTTTAGTTGTTTTTTCGTACCCACTTATTTCTAATCCTTATTCATTCTTCAATATATATATATATATATATATATATATATATATATATATATATAGTTGTTTTATATATATATATATATATATATATATATAAAGGAAAACTCAGCACAGCATTTAGAGTGGTTATAAATTATTCTTGTGGGATTGCCCCTTTTTGTATACAAGAATGGACTTGCCTGATGTGTACATATAATACTACCTATACAGAGAATGGCAGACATATTTTTGGCCCGGCTATATGGCCGGGAATACCTACATTAAAATGACCATGTGTCACATCCGGCCTTGCGTGGGAAGGCTAGTAAATACAGTTGTAGAGCTGCCTAGTTGGTCAGTAAGTTGGTGCAAAGTTAGTTGGAGTTGTTTGGGTATAGACTCATTACCCCGGCAGATTATTTCGCTGCAGTACTGTATATGTTGATTTATACTAATAGTATTCCTGAATTGACTAACCCGTGTCCCAGTTTGTATTTATTTGTTCAATATAATTTACATTTTCTATCTCCATATCTGATTTTGTTATTTATTATTTGTGTGGTTTCTCACGCGGAATCCACAACAAATTGGCGACGAGGATCTCGAATCTCACATACACAGAGTTGCCAACATCAAATTAGCAACGAGGATTTCGAACACGAATTCACGTACACAAGTCGCACAACAAATTTGCGACGAATTCACGTTCACGTATACCCCAAATCACCTCAACAAAGTTTACTACGAGGATTTCGAACACAAGTCGACCACAAACAATTAGGCGACACTGTCACAAAGAGATAGAAGAAAAAAAATTGTAAAGGGAATTTAAAGAACAAATTTCCACAAAAGTTTTCTACGAGGTTAATTGCCAGAAAGCAATAGTTAAAAAACCAAACCCCTCACGGAATCAAAACAGGAAACCATTGATGACTTTCAGAAAGGAATATTAGAAATCATTAAAAGAAGTGAAGAAAGACAAATGGAAATTAAAAGGCGATTGAAGAATGACAAATGGAAATGCAAAAGGAAAATGAAGAAAGACAATCACAACTAAAAGAACTATTACTAAAATTAACAAGTACAGCACTAGAAAGGAACACGAAAAAGAGAGACGTTTTCGAAAGATGCTGTGTGGAACTTTTAAATGTTCGATTGATGAAGACAAAAATTTAGGAGAATATTACAGGCGATATGAAGATATTTTTAATATCGACTTCCAGCACTTAAGTGAAAAGAAAAAAATTAAGGCTTTTGCTCAGAAAATTAGTTACGGACAAACACACTAAATTTGTAAATTATATTCTACCAAAAAAGACGAACGATTTAACGTTCGACGAAGCAGTAACAGGCCTCACTGTGCTATTTAGCCCAACAATCTCGTTGTTTCATAAAAGGTGGAAATGCCTTAATCTTGTGAAATACGAAAACGAGGAGTATTCAACATTCGCATCCATCGTCAACAAACATTAAAGATGTCTTTAAATTGTCGGAGCTGACTCCAGACAACTTTCAATGCCTCATATTTGTCCAAAGACTAGTCGCTGCTAAAGACAGCGAAATGAGAAAACAAATGCTGACAAAACTTCAAAACGAGCCAGGTTTAAAACTACAAAAACTGTCAGAGGATTGCCAAAAATGCCTCAGTATAAAGAAAGACAGTAAAGATATCGAAGAATCAGGAGTCGCGCATATTCGTAAAGTAAAAACAAACCAAAAAATTAAAAAATCTACGTGATGAAAATATAGTCAACCTGGTAGGAACGAACTGGATGCAGAAATTCAATGTATGAGATTTACCCATTAGTTCTTTTTGTAAAAAAAAAAAAAAGACTGTGAGCTTTCAGAAGCCATAAAACTGAAGGAAGAATTATACAAACAATTCCCAAAGGTATTCTCAAGTGGGTTAGAACAATGCAACAAATTCGAAGCGAAAGTCGAGCTAAAACAGAATGTTCAACCAGTATTTAAAAAAAGGAGAAACGTACCTTTCGCCACAATTGATAACATAGATAAAGAGCTTGATAGACGAGAACAAATTTCAAAAACAGATTCCAATGAATGGGCGGCACCGGTAGTATACGTGAAGAAAAAATCGGGAGAAACCCGCGTGTGTGCCGATTTTTCCACGGGTTTAAACAACGCAATAAAAGGCCATCATTATTCATTGGCAATCCCGGAAGAAATATTCACCAAACTAAATGGTGGGAAATTTTTTTCGAAAGTTGACCTAAGTGAAACGTATTTGCAGATTCCAGTTACAGAAGGAAGTTCAAATATACTATGTATAAACACGCACAAAGGACTCTATAAATACAACAGGTTACCATTCGGAATAAAGGTAGCGCCTGCGATTTTTCAGCAGAAAATGGACACCATGCTGACGGGACCAAACTTCGCCACAGCTTATCTAGATGATATTCTAGTTAAAAGTGATAATATGGAAGACCACGCGACACATATCAGGGAAATTTTCAAAAGAATACAAGACTTTGGGTTCAAAGTAAAAGACAAAAAATGTGATTTTTTTCTTAAAGGAAATAAAATATTTAGGCCACATTATTAACGAGAATGACAGGAAACCAGACCCAGAGAGCGACTCAGCAAGTAAAAACATGCCTGAGCCTAAAAACGTTGCGGAATTACAAATTTTCTTCGGTTTTGCAAATTATTATGGAGAATTCATTGATAGCATGCATAACTTGAGGGCACTCCTCAACGAATTACAAAAGAAAGATGTCCATCGGAACTGGTCGGAGGATTGCAAAAAGGCTTTTAAGGAAATTATAATGAAATTGACGTCGAATCTAACATTGACACACTTCGACACTAGGCTGGAAATTATTATTCCAAGCGATGCAAGCTCACACGGTGTGGGAGCGTGTATTCTAAATAAAATGCAGGACGGCACAAGAAAACCGGTAGCCCACGCATCGAGATCACTGCTACCGGCCGAAAAAATACTCACAAATAGTAAAAGAAGCATTGGGCATAATTTTTGTTTTAAATTGCTTTCATAGATATCTATATGGAAGAGAATTTACGCTAAAGATGGATCATAAGCCTCTTCTTACCATATTTAGATCAAAGAAAGGGTTACCAGTATACAACGCAAATAGACTCCTGAGGTGGGGTACAATATTACTAAACTATAACTTCAATTTAGAATTCATACCATCGAAAAAAAATAGGACTCGCAGATGGACTATCGAGACTGATACCTATGAAAAGTGAACCCTTAGAAGACTCGGTAATAGCGGCTCTGAGGACGAAATCAGTAAAGTGTTTAGTAATACGGTGAGAGAATTACCAGTAACACTATCAGAAATAAGAAGAGAAGCAGAAACAGACTAATTCATAAATACAACAAAGAAAAAAATAGGAGACAAAGACACCAACTTGGCAGACAGTTTTTCAATTTGCGATAATGTCCTACTCTACAATGAAATGGTGGTAATATCAAAACCATTACAAAGAAGAATTTTGAAGGATTTCCATTTAGGACACCCGGGGAAAATCGCATGAAGGCACTTATGAGAAGTTATGAATACTGGCCGAACATGGATGATAATATTGCGCAGATGGTAGAAAAATGTAAGGGCTGCAGCAAAGTCACCACCTATCATACAGAAACCATGGCCAAAGGTAGACACACCTTGATCGAGAATTCATGCGGACTACGCAGGACCCATCGACGGCTGCTACTACTTAATAACGGTAGACAGTTTCAGCAAATGGCCTGAAGTTTTCAGGTATAAAAATCCAACAACAGAAAATACCATGAACTGTTCACACGAGGTATTCGCTAGGTTTGGTGTTGTAGATTGCTTAGTAACAGTAAATGGTACGCAATTTACTTCAAGTGATTTTCAAGAATTTTGCTAGACGTACCAAATAAAACACATAAAAACAGCACCTTACCATCCACGGTCGAATGGTTAAGCCGAAAGATTCGTGAATACTCTAAAGAGATCATTAAAGAAAGCTGGAGATACACCAACAGAAAGAGCGTTACAACAATTTCTACAAATATACCGAATTACACCTAACAGAAACACACCATTGGGACTTTCACCTGCTGAGGAGATGTTTGCTCGCAGGATACAATCGGTCCTCGATAAATTGCTACCATGCAAAAACAAAACTCGGAATACATCTGTAATTACGAAAAGCTCGTTCAAACCCGGTGAACTAGTGTACTTCAGAGTGCTTAAAAATAATATGGCGTATTGGGAACCGGGAACAATTGTAAACAAAATAGGAAAGTGATATACACTATAAAGGGAGAAAAATGTACGCATCGAAGGCACGTAAATCCAATACAAAAAAAGGAGTGAAAAACCAAGCTTCTCCCCCTTAGAAAGTGAGGACACTATGGAAAAATTTTTCGAAGTCTTCGACATTCAGAGACCTGAAATTAATACAGAAATCAGAACTAGCAGAAAACGAAAGTTTACGGAGTCCAAAGGGCTTTAAGACAACCTATTAGTTATTTTCAAGAAGTTAATTCATTAACAACGATTTTATAATCATTATATAAGCATGTGCGTTGTGGCGCAGTGGATATCGGCTCGGAACGAGAAATCGGGGAACCGAGTTCGAATTCCAGTTGAATTCCTTGCATTCACTCACGCACAAATACCCTTGGGAAAGGCATTAATCCGTCTCTTCCTTCCAGCTATGGATTAAAATTAATAGGACAGATTGGGTTCTATAGCCTTGGTCGGCAACCAGTCTACCGCAGAAAGCAATGGCAACCTACTGCGGGATAATCTTCTGCCCAAAGCGTGTATCGCGCATGGCACTTAACTGACTGATATATATATAACTTCAAATCACCTCAAGACACCACATGGTAGAAATCTAGGTCGCGTAATAACTCGTTTACAAATGAAAACTATTCAAAAGCTCTACATTGAATACTTTTTATTACAACAGTTTACTGTTCTAGTTTTATTATGATCAAAAGCTAATTAATTAAATCATTACATATATACTTATATATATATATATATATATATATATTATCACCCGCAGACAGATCAGTTTCGCTGTATCAGAGCTCATTAGTACGGTTAAACTCCGATTGCTACATAAACCAGGCTCGAAACCCGACCGAATTGTTGTCAGTCGACGATTCTACCCCTGGGCCAAGGGGCGTTCGGTGGGAGAAGCCATTCTTTTTAGCGCATATCATATTACGCATATAAAAACAGTAAAGTAAAACCTTGCAAGTTGAATTTAATTAAACTTAGAATATATATATATATATATATATATATATATATATATATTCTAAGTTTAATTAAATTCAACTATATATATATATATATATATATATATATATATATATATTCTAAGTTTAATTAAATTCAACTTTCAAGGTTTTACTTTAATGTTTTTTTGTTTTTTTCAGTTTTTGAATAAATTGTGCTGTTGTACATCCAGATCAAAATTGTGGACAAATTTTCTAAATTTCATGATATTCTTTTGTATTCTGTTCAATTACTTTCTGCCATCTTAGCTATTGTCTAGAATTTAATGTTGTCAACATCCTAGACCAACTTCTTTTTTGGAATATCCCGACATTTTCGGGATGTGCGTTGTGGTACAGTTGATATCGGCTCGGAACGAGACACCGGGGAGCCGAGTTCGAATTCCAGTTGAATCCATTGTATTCACTTACGCACAAATACCCTTGGGAAAGGTATTAACCCGTCTCTTCCTTCCAGTTATGGGTTAAATAGCAGGACAGATTGGGTTCTATAGCCTTGGTCGGCAACCAGTCTACCGCAGAAAGCAATGGCAACCTACTGCGGGATAATCTCCTGCCCAGTCAGTCATGTCTCTTTCGAGACATGATCGCCCAAGCGTGTATCACGTATGGCACTTTAACTGACTGACTGCATTTCAGTTTTAAATGAAGTGTATCGTATTATTGATGTAATGTGTAGAAAAGCTTGATAGCTTTGTATGGTGTTGTGAAGGTACTACAAAAATATTCATATTGAAAAAACTCTTTAATCTACTGATTTGATTAAATTTTCTACTCTTTCGACTTTAATCTAACTTGCATACATTTTTGTTGTTTTCCAGATATTTGAATATTATTTTTCATTCTTACATGTATCTCGTAATGATGAACTATAACTTTTCTATTGGATTAAAAGAGGCTAGATGCTACTCGATTAATTTGGCGATAACGTTTTGGACACGGTGGGTAAAAGTCGGATTTTCAGAATATGAAGGAGCATTGCCCAGCAGTAATATATTTTTAGTTTAAAGATTGTTTGCTGTGATCTCTACCACACAAAAATATTTTCTTCAAGAACTTATTAATTCTCTGCATTTATGCATCAGTAGCATTATTAAAAGAGCCTATAATTTTATTGCAATAATAGTCCACCATATTACTTCACCTTTTGACCATTTTTAATCTCTTGCCCTACCAATAATTCAATCAAATGTTGTTCTACATTCATCACTAAAATTACTGTTGAGAAAATGTAAGTTTTCATCTACTTTTTCACCCAGTATATATTCTTCATTTGATGATGAATAAACGTGATAAACGTGATAGTTTGCTTAAACGTGATAGTTTGCTTGTTTTCATGTCTGTTCCTGTTTATATTTGTAACGCTAGTGCATTGAATATTGCTGCCATATCTAGTCTTTTGATTCTACTATATATCCCAAGATTCTCGACAAAATCCAAGAAAGGGTCTGTAATGTTATCAGTCCTGACCTAGCATCTCGACTTCAGTCACTTTCTCATCGCCGTGACATAACTTCCCTCTATCATTTCTATAAATATTTTCACGGCAATCGTTCTAATGAGCTTTCCCATTTGATATTTCGTCCGCATAAATTTAAATGTACGACTAGACTGACAACTAGGTCTCATCGTTTTACTGTTGAAAGGGCTAGATGTAACCGTAACTTCTATTGTAATAGTTTATTCGCACTTCTTTCCTGTGGAATGCTTTTTGGATTCTTGCTTCCTTGTCACCTACGATCTTCAAATATTTAAAAACAACATCGGACGCCATCTTTTGTCTTCCTGAAAAGATTTTTATTGTCCTTTCTCCTTACGAGAGTCTTCTCATTCTTTTTTACTCTCAGGAAGCCATTGCACCTTAGTGGTGTTATCGCCTTGCTTGGAATAAAATTATAAAAAAAATATATCATATAATCGTCACAATTATAATAATTTTATATTCATCCTCAGCATATTAAAATCAGCCAGCCAAGCCTACATACTACAAATAAGTATGTTCCGAAACATATTGACTGAAAGATATTTCTATCGTTTACCTTGACGTAAATATTAGATTATAGATATTAGAGCTAAATAATTATAAACTGATATGTAGATATTTTGGTATATATATATATATATATATATATATGTATATAATTATGGTCTTTTGCGTGTGTTATTTTCGGCAATGATCAAAGCAAAATATTTATAACGTCAGCTGTGACAGGTGTTCCGTTTACTTTGTCGGTAGGTGAGGCTCCGACAGGGTGGACTAAGGAGAAGGTTTATGTGACAGTGATGAAGATAACTTGTCTAATGGTTCCATCTCGTCGTTATGCAATTTTACAGATACCATCGCACAGGACCAAGGAAAAGATTAAGCAATTAAAATAATCTTAGCTTAAAGTGGGCTATTATTTCGTTGGGTAGAGGGTGGATATGCTGGTGAACAGTGACTGCGTTCATGTTGCGTTTATGGGGAAGGTGGATTGAAATAACTATCGTGCAGATAGCCTTTTGATGAACGGAACGTATTACCTAGGGAGTGATGACACAAGTGTATACACTATAGCACTGCTTTAGGTTCTGACTTTGCTGCAGCCTTGTGCCAGTCTAAACTAATTTGTACAGAAAGCTACTAGATGTCTCGCTGTAGAACAATGATCAGCAGGTTAGTTAAACAATTACTAGAGAAAAATTCGTTCACTATAAAATATATGTATTCGGGCATGTATGTATGTATAGGGGGATAATTATTAGGTAACTAGTAAAACAGATTATGACTATTAAGTAGTGATTTTGATCCTCATTAAATCCACTAAACTTGAGCTTTTGTGCCAAAGTTGAGTTAAACTCGAGATTTTTAAAGCAATGTTTAGCGAGCTAGCCTTGTTAACCCTTATTACTGAGTACTAAATTTAATCCTCACTGGGTGTTTTTGCAAAACCAAAACATTAACCTAAGAACTCGAGTCACGTTATTAAATAGCCTCATAAGCTTAAGACTGTTATATGAACGTCACGCATTGCACCAAACTCATTCAGAAATATCTAAACGTTCAGTTTTATACAAACACTTCCTCCGATTAATGATTAAAAATGTCTTCCAGTGAATGAAGTCTATATATCTTAGCAAAGAGCATCCATCTTCGAACCTCAAGGACTGGAACTGCAAAATAAAAAAGAACCATCTTCATAAAAGGCACATATACTTTATTTTTTATACAGTACTTTTTTCTGAAAATAAAAGAACATCAAATGACGAAAATGCATCTCATTCTTTTCCATTTTTCACTTTTAATATAAAAGCATTTAAAATACACAATCCACATACGAATCATATAAAAAGATGCATAGTAATGGCACATATCAGAATATGTGCATATATCGTAAATTTCAGTTACGCGTGAAACTAAATCATGCATTCAAGCGCCACCTGTTGAAAAACACGACGAACTTTTTCTCCAACCTATTACTTACTTCTACATAAACTTTTATTATTATATAGCTTGTCTCCATTTAGCATAAATTAAAGCCTCAAATTGATGTGGGACGAAAAAGGACTTTTTTTAATCAGAAATGTTTCGTTATTTCTCTTAATAAATCCAAAGCTCCTGTACTTTATTTGGCTTTTCAGCTCTCACTACATAAGTTCGATTATGCTAAGATCAGGGCGTTTGGCAAACCGGCCTTGGAACACTGCAATGTTTACATCATTGAGAGACTTGTTTGTTGCACGTGATGTATGTTAAGTTGCTCTCTCAGGTCGAAATGTTTCACTTTCTGCTATATATCATAACTAGTGGAAATAAAAATAATGTGTTTTTCTCCGTTCAATATTCTATATTGTCTTGAAATATTGCTTTGATGTAATCTCAAAAGCATCAGACTCCTGTCACGGTTTTTGCTTTTTATCCTGCAGTGTTTCTTATACCTATTTGTATTCTGTGATATTTTCTTGCATTAGAATGTAGTCTAAT
The DNA here is from genome assembly GCA_037127315.1 of Ascarosepion bandense. Lineage (NCBI taxonomy): Eukaryota > Metazoa > Mollusca > Cephalopoda > Sepiida > Sepiidae > Ascarosepion > Ascarosepion bandense. The sequence continues at coordinate 789,894 of JBBBDQ010000766.1, forward strand.
GTTTACTTACTCACTAGATGTCATTTATACCCATTTTTTATTATCCCACAGCAGAAATTTTCCCGACAAATCTTTTTGACTTGCTCGATTATTTTATGTTTAGTGAAGTTTGTTTTTTAAAAGTTCTCCTCTGATTATTATTTATTATTCTTTAATTATTTATTAATTATTTGTATTATTTCTACGTAAAATCCTTTTGATTGTGTCGATTGACATTTCACTAGTAATGCTACTTTCAAGCATTGCTTCAATTTTTAAATTGAATACTGATAACCTATTTTGCTTTCGAATATTACAAATCATTTTTTCTATTCAAAAGGCTTCCAGTATCAGCATGCTTCTTCTGAGCTACTTGATCAGAATACCACGACATTTCAAGCATGCTTGCAATTTCATGTTAACTAATTCTTGGTAACATTTGGATGATATTTATCATCTTCATTCTTTCCATTATTAAATTTAAGTTAACTTCAATAAAAAAGTTTATAAATCCAAAAGTGTATATCTTCTTTATTTGTTCCATTTAACATGAGTATTTACAATGGGAATATATCAAATATCTTATAACTTTTACAAACTCTGTTGGCAGCCACAGTCTTAACAACATAAGTTATGCAGATGAGATGGTGTTCATAGCAGACACAGGAAGAAAACTATAAGAACTCCTACAGAATGCAGTGAAGAGACGCTAGAGGAAAAGACTAAACATCAATTGCAAGTAGACAGACTGCATGGTTTTCAGCAAAAAGAGAAGCCTAAAATGCTAACTACAAATGAAAGATACTGAAATCAAGAGAGTAAAACAGTTTCAATTTGTAGGAAGAGTTTTAATAGAGAATGGAAAGTGTGATACTGAAATGCGAAGGCACGTAGAGTAGCGAAAGATGCTTTCCAAAAGCTAAGCAAGTATTAAGAAACAGGAAAATTTCGTCAGACATAAAATATTGCTGGACTATGATGTAATAATATAACTTCTATAAAAGAATGAACTGGACCATTCCCGCCATAGACGAGTAAAAAGAATTGAGCTAATAGAAATGTGATTTTACAAAAGGGTGTTAAGAATACCAAGGACTGAATCTGTGAGCAACGATGAAGAGAAAATAGAAAGAAATGGACACCTGTGTATAACATCTGAAAGAGTCAGTTGAAATATTTAAGGTACATAAGAAAAGTGTTCCTATAAAATTTGACTCCACAGAGCAAAATGAAGCCAAAAGTGATAGAGAAAAACAGCGCATAACCTACTCTTGTGTAAATTGACAGCAGAACAATGTTGATGAGAGATAACAAGAAGACAAAATCTATTAAGAATTTCAAAGGACAAGAAATTTTGAAGAGTCATTTGTGCCAATGTTCCGAAGGTACACAACTCACAAAGGATAAAGAAGATCCCCACTACCACCATACCTTCAAATCTGTATCTTCCATAGAACAATGTTAATGTGAATGCAATTTGCATTATAGTTCTGAATGATTACAAATACTAATCCTCAGCGTCTGTAGTCGAAAACTTATAGCTTCTTATGAAAAATTAAACACACTGATTTTTTGCTAGATAACCCATTTCTTTTGCTAGTCATTTTATATATATCTCCCCAATATCTACCAGCTGCACACATCTATTTTATAACATAAAATGGTCGTTCAATTTGCTGAATAAAAATAAAAGACTATTTTAATGAATTTTCGACATCAATGAACAACATATGTACTATTTTGTTCTGCTATCTGCTGCTATATTTCAGGGTATTTTATAATTCTATCTTCCTAAATTTTTTTTATCTTTCTCAGCAAAGGAATGTTATAAGTACACTTTACATTCTTCCGGGATTTGATTTCTTTTTTCATTAAGAGTATTATGTTTTTAATAAATGGTAATCCAAAGGTGAAATAACTGCTTAATACACCGAATAAGTAAAAACTTTCCAATCAAGCTGTGACCATTTTCCCTTGATCACAAAAAATAAATGTAGAAGTAATTTAGAGTTATGTATGTGTTATATTATAACCTTTCTCTGAACTAAATATTTTCGTTGATTGCTGAATTCACTTGGTTTAATTGGAAAAAAATATTTGTTCAAAACAATGGGTTGAATGTGCAAAATAAACAGAGGACCCCTTTCAATCCTACCAAATATATTGCCGCACCTTATTTGGTTAGAAACCAGCTTTCAGAGTGGTTAATAGAAGGTTATTTTGTTTTATGCAGAATTATGTTTCTTTCACATTGACGTAAACACTTTTTTTCAATATTTTTATTATGTGATCTTTCTTTTTAAAAAATGGGCCGTGTTTTGTGTTTATAGAAATAGAAATGCAACCATTAATTTTTTTCTTAAAATTGTTAGGCACCCAAAGATTTTATCGATTCATATAACTACCCAAGTGTTTTCAGATGTTTTACAACGCTCATATGTGATATGTGGAGTATTTCTGCCAGTCTCGTAGCTTACGAGTTATAATATTTTTCATCAGCGTTTCTATATGGTCATCATTAATAACTTCAAAGCATGTCGGAATGTTCTCAATCAAAATATATGCTTTTGAACCTATCGAACCACTTTCTAACAGTAATCTCAGCTCTAGAACTATCTACATAAACATCACATATCTTTTAATCATTTTGTACAGTGTCGTTCTTGTTTTCGTTTTTTTCGAAAATAAAAGAACATCAGATTTCGAAAATGCATATCATTCTCCCCTATTTTCACCTTTAACTTAAAAACATTTAAAGTGCACAATACATAAACAAACCGTGTAAAAGATGCATTGAAACATCACCTTTCCGAATATGTGATGATTTTCTAAGCGTAGCTTAGGTGCGGCTCAACGCCAAAAGTATGGGAACCTCAGTGAGGATCGAACCCACTATTCAATCGTAATTGATCTACCGATACCAGATTGATAATCATTGCACTACGTCGAAGTACCCACTTTTCCAAACATGAGCATATGTTCTAAATTTCAGTTATGTGTGAAACGAAATCAGTACTTATCCTATCAGTTCTACCATATATTCAATCTCACTTTTAAATAAAACTTAGCTTTTTAATACAGTTAATAGTCGTTCGTGTTGCTTTCCTAACGACCACTTGTGCCCTACGCTCTTGTAAAATATTAAGTTTTCATTGTTTGTTGCAATTAATCGAAAAAAAAAAAAAAGAAGGAATATTTAAATACAGTCCAGTTGGCTTATATCGTTTAATATGTGAAAACCACACATCAAAACGACTAACATAATCAACCTGGTGCAAAATGACTTTTAAAACTTGTCGAGAATTTTGAGAAAACTTTGGATATCTCTCGCTTCGTATAGAGGGATCAATATCAATTTCAAGTTGTTTACTCGACCGTAGAGCACCATTCAAGGAAAACCTCTGATACAAAACAATTCTTCGTATGTTAAATCATTCAGTGTATCTTAGGCGTTGTAATGAGATAAGAAATTAAGAATTCAAATAAACCTCTTTCACTTTTACAAAATTTCACAATGATGTGTGAAATCCTGGTTTTTACCAAATAGAAAAAAGGATTAAAAGTGCTTAAAGAAAAAGTCGAAATCAGATTTCGCAAATAGGTGTTAAACTGATTTGCTAACTAATGGGAGCGACTTGCAAGACCAAAAAGAACTTCGCGATCAAGTGCGAAATATCTGAATACTATAAAAGGCCAAGGTCAGCATCAATCTGTCAGTCAAATGGGAGCCGCATGACGAAACAAATAAAATGTTACTTTAACTTTAAATCCACCCGGAGACAAGGTCAAGTCACACCTTGTTCTCTTTCCCTTTCCTTCTCGCGTGCTGATTTCTTTTACTTCTTCTTCCCCATCCAAAGACATTCCTACTGAATACATACGTACGTACGCATATACTCTTTCAACAACTCTTGATACCCTTAACTTTCTCAATGAACATTAATCTCTACCAATTCTTGTTATTCATTTCTTTTAATAAGTTTCTATTTTAAAATGAAAAACGTATATTTTTATTCTTACATTATTCCACACTATTCAACACATTTCAACCTGCTGACAACCAACCTTCTGATGGAAAACTTCTGATAATTCTGATGATGATAATTCTGGACAAAAGTTGTAAGCTGTAGGAAGTTCGGTTAAGTCTGACACAAGGCCGAACCAAATAAACCTTAACATTTTCCTTGAGTTTTAGTCTCATTTTAACGTTTTAGTGTTTTCCAGTTCTTTCGATCCTAATGCCATATAGAATTCCTAAGAAAATATCCGTTTAGTAATATCAGTTGTTAATTAAAAAAAACAAAAACATAACTGTAACATTATAATAGACTTCGAAAAATTTTGTCCCTACCTTAAAAAATTAATTTGGTTTAAAAACAGGTTGGATCTAAGGAGTAGTACTTATTGTAGATTTCATGAAAACATGAATATAAAAAATATAATACAAATTATCTCAATCCAGATGTGCTTAAAACTGCTCAGTCATGAAAAACTCTACAGCAAATCAAGATTTAATTACCCTTTTTAAGAAATAAGCACTTGTTGGAGGCTTTCGAAGTCCATATCTGATAACGACTATTTTCGTATCAGAAACGTAAACAAAAGATATTTATAAGGGATTAATTAATTCTATTTATAATACGGCATTATTTTTATTACTACAAATAATCAATAAATGTAATGTTTATAATAAAAAGAAACATTGTTAGATTATTAACAAAATTCATTAATTCCTTAGAAATTACTTTGCATACGTTACGTTTTCGATAGCAAAACAAAATCAGATATCGGCTTCGAAAGGTCACAACGACAGATATGCATTTCTTTAAAGAGGTAATTGAACATTGCAGGTATTCTGCTCCTATGTAACATGATAGCTAAAGAGCGCTAAACTGACTTGCTAGGTATGTTTCTGATGCTCTCTGCATTGACGTGGATGAGATTTGAGTCAGTGTTGTTTGTTAACATAAACAATCTAGCTACATGTCTTTGGTCACAATCATTATAGAATTGTGGTCGATCACTGTGTTGTCTTCGGTGAGCGGCAACTACTTCTAGCAACTATTTCCGGTACACGAGAGGAATGTCAAATATCCTCCCAATTTCAGAAATGGAATTCTATCCGTCTGGTAGCTGTCATCGGAGTCAGTTTGAAATCTGTTAATTTTCTTCTGATATTTCAGTTTTCTTTGAGTCAGAAACAGACAGTTGAAATTTCTTGGGCACATAATGAAAGGAAAAAGGCTTAGAAAATTTGACACTTACAAGACATATTGAAGGTAAGAGAGACTGAGAAAAACAACTCATAACCGACCTAAAAATCTTGTGTAAATAGATGACAGAAAAATGTTTAAGAGCGGTAGTAAAAAGATAATATTTATTAAGAACTACAAAGGATAAGAAATTGTGGAAAGCAACGATCGTCAACGTCCTGAAGAAACATGGCACATAGAAGAAAAAAGAAACCTAGACAATGTTCAATGACTATTTAGTGATTATTTCTATGATGACAAATACAGTAACCCCACCTATCTTAACCGTTACATACTACTATTTTATAACTTTTCGCACGTCAGTGTATATGTGTTTACTTGCTTGGTTGATGAGATGTGACTAAAAATTCATATGGTATTCAGATTAAAAAAACAAAACAAAACAAAAAAAAAACAAAAAACAAAAAAAAACCCAGGTCAACATCAGGTTTATTTTCAAATCTAATCGCTTTCTTTTTTTAGCTATGCGTGGTTCAATCCTCCCAGCCACCTATGATCAGTATTTTTATGTAGTTTCCAAATGTGCTACCCTCGTAGTCTATGTTTTAGACAAACAGTTCAGCTACCCATTGCCTCAAGGACCAAATGTAAAAATATTTTCGCGAAATTGTAAGCGCTACAAAAGAAAGAAAAAAATCTATTCGATATTTAACATGTAGACAGGCAATGAAGTAAAACAGAGAAAGGAAAACATGACTCTAAGCTCAGTTGTTTTGGTAACTAAACCCAAGAAGCATTTAAGAATAAGTTCTGAGTCATCGTGTTCTGACTAATTTGTCAAAAATAAATTCTAAGACATTTCATAAATGAAGGCTAACACCTGAAGATGCATTACCCAAGCAGTTCCTCCGCATTACATTAACAGAAGGAAGTCAAGTCAACATTTAGTAGCGCTGAGCTTTCAAATGAAGCCCAAATCGTTAATTGGGAACCTTACATCTAGAAAAATAAAATCTATAAACGAGATCAAAAGAGACTTGACGAGTCACTCTTAAGAATGAAGTATTTCATCACATTTTAATTAACTTTATTTGTCTTTTACTCGATTTTTTGGTTGTCATTACTATTTGAATCGCATTTCTTTAATTTTATTTTCGTTATTTTTATCAGAATTTGCAGGCCGCCATTCTACAGTTATTAAGTTAACGGTATGGATCTGAAATAAAAAAATAACAGTGATGGTTAGCTACCATGGTCTAATCAGCAGGGTACTGTTGTCACAGTCAGACAGGCTCCCATGCGTAAGTGATGTGAGTTCGAAAATGAAAAAAAATAAAAAATAAAAAAAAATAAAAAAACAAAAACATTCAAACAATATATGTCTTAGATATTGCACTAATTTTCAGAGAATAGAGTTAAAAAGTAATTAATGATTACTATATAAGAGAGCGGAGAGTGAAGTTCCAATTGAATTCATTACATTCACTATTGCGCAATTACCCTTGGGAAAGGCACTAATCTGTTGCTTCCCCATCCACCTATGGTTTAAATAGCAGGACAGATTGGGTTATATAGCCTTGGTTAGCAACCAGTCTACTGCAGAAAGTAATGGCAACCTATTGCGGAAAAATCCTTTGTCCAGTCTGTCATGCCTCTTTCGATTATCACCTTTGTTAGGGAAAATTAAAATATTAAAATTTTAAATAAAAATACGATAAAATAAAATAAAAACTAAGAGAAAAATTAAGAGCTAAAATTTAGACTTAAAAATTAAAAAAATAAAAAAAATAAAAGGGATTTAATTCATAATTGTTAAAAGTAATACTGCGAGGGAAAGGAAGGAAGAAAGAAAGAAAGAAAGAAAGAAACATTTATCTTCTTTCCTGTTGTAATCATTGGATTTAGCTACAACATTCTAGATAATAATTTGGTTCTTGTTGTTTTTTAATTTTCCAATAATGTATAAAGCAGCACTTTTGCTGTATTTACTGTTCTTTAAAGACAACATGTGGTTCTTAAATCTTATCTTCCACCTGTTAGAAGTACTTCCAAAGTAAAATTTAACATCATTTATCATCTGAATGAATTCGAGCTTTATAAATAATACTTCCCATATATAGACTGGCCATTCAATAGACAAATTTTATTTTTTCGGCATTTGCAATTATTTTTAGAACAATATAATACCTACGTAAGTTATATACGTGTATATATCAACATAAGTTACACACACATACATACATATATATATGTTTGTGTGTGTATAACTTATGTTGATATACATACATATAACTTACATATAACACACACACATATATATATATATATATATATATATATATGTGTGTGTGTGTGTGTGTGTGTGTGTGTGTGTAACTTATGTTGATATATACATGTATATAACTTACGTTGGTAATTTTTTTACAGACTAATAACATTGATTTAAAAAAGCAAAATAAAAGGAATCAATATTTATTGGTTATGCTGAAACATTTATTTTGAGAAGAGAGATGTGTCAAATCAGAAAGCAAAATGCAAGTTCTCTACTGCCCTCCCTGAAAAAAAAAAAAAGAAAAGAAAAAAAAAAGAGTACAAATCCTGGAAGCACTTAAATTAAAAGAAAGAAACCCACTATTATTAAAATCTTTTATCTACATTCCCAGGTGTTAAAATGCTTTTAAACCGTAGTCATATTTATTGTGTCACTCTAAATTCTATTTCATGGTAATTATATGGGAACAGACACTAATTTTTAACTTTCGAATTGGTGTTATTTGTAGTTATTTTTGTACTCAATCTTTTTCATGGACAAGGAAGAGTGACGTTCGAAGGTGCTCAAGTGTCACATTTTTTTTATTTTAGCAAGTAACTTTAGACGTTTCTATCTACGATAAAGCGATGAATCCGATACCAGGATAAATTTACGAAAAAGCTCAATAAATCTTTGTTTCTGTTTAATAGTTCATGTTTCAACACGCACAGTTTTATATATAAAGTGTGTGTGTGTGTGTGTGTGTGTGTGTGTGTGTGTGTGACTGATTCTTGTATGTCGATTTTATTGCCCACCAACTCATCTTTGACACCTAATGAGGGAAGTAATTTGACGCAGCTGCTAAAATCTAATTCTACAATTTCGAAATGTCACCTCACCTAAAAAACAAAATAACGAAAAGCAATCATATCTTAACCTAAAATATTTTCATAATAAAAATAGTGATGCTAGAATTTTAGAAACCATTCTCTTTGTAGTATGTGTCGCATCCCGGATCATGCCAGAATATACTTTGAACTTGAATTAAATTGTAGGGCGTGTTTCCATTAGTCCTAGCTGTACCAACTTGGTTACATCTTTAAAAAGTAGATTTTCTGAAAATAAATTTCTTGGTTATTCGACAAATCAGCCAAATAAAAGCAAGTAGAATAAACACGATGACCCGATGAAAACTTCCCATCATGGTAAAGAAGAAATTACAAATGAAATTTCGATGTTTAGCCATTTTGAAAAGTGAATCGGTTTGAGAACTTTTCAACACTAGTTTGAATTGAACAAAAATGACTTAATATAGCACTGGGTCAAACTACTTGAGTACTCAGTAAGAAGTCAATTATTTGATGTAGATAATTATTTAGCGAATAACTAAAATAATAGGGTACTTTCCAGCTCTGAGAAAGTTCAAAAGTACTTACCCAGTCTTGTGAGCGATGGCCTATCGGCATATTAGCTTTGTAATTCTTTGAGCTAGGTAGATGTAGCCGTAAGTTCTATGTCAACAGTTTTTTTTCCCGCACTTGTAGCCTGTGGAACTCTTTTCCGGTTCCATGCTTTGCAGCCAACTGTAATCTGCAAAAATTTAAATGCAATGTTAATCACTATCTACTGTCTTCCTGATTACGCATTTCTTTTTTTCTGCTACATATTATAGTTTTTTTTCTTAATTCTCCTACACTCTGAAAGCCATTGAGTTTTAGTGACTTTACTGCCTTGCTTGGGAGGGATACCGATTAAAAAAAAAAGAAAAAAAAAAGAAAAAACAACAAACAAACAAACAAACGGAAAACCCTTTTCTCATAGGCAAATAATTAAATGCAACGTCAATCGTTATTTTGTCTCCTTCTTTAATTGACCAATCTCCTTAGTATTGTCTTCCTCAGATTCTTACACTCTCAACAACCTCTTACATCATAGTGGCTTTATCAACTTGTTTAGTGTGAAAGGATTAAGAAAAGTTCAGACGAGCTACATTCTTTAGTTTCACTAGTTCAAACCTTTGCAGATAAGACCCGCCATGCCACGTACGTAGAGTGGAATCGTCATCATTTCTTTTGTATCCAATTAATAAGAAGTCAGTTCCATTCGGACAGCTTCTTTCTAAGAGCCTCTACTTTGTGAAACAGACTTCCGAGAGGATCCTTCTCCGATCACTACAATCGTAACCTCTTAATATCAAGGGTCAACCGTTGTCTTCCCTATATATTCCCATAATCTGCACTTCTTACCTCTCATTCTTATGTTTAACAGCAGCCTCATTTAGTAACCCCCTACTTTGAGTGGCTAATAGTTAGATAGCGAAGCAAACATTGACTAAACATATTTTAATAGGGCTAAGAAACACAATAGGGGAGGACCCAGTGCGCTGTGAACTCTCCACATTAGTAATATCCTGACCAAATTATTTGCATACCATCGTTCAATGGTTGGTACCCAAGCCTACTTGGCAGGGTATATAAAATGTGAAATAAAGAAAATAAACGCCTTTCTCGAGATATTATGATTTCTTACTGTTATCGAATGCCGTTCAGGAGTCACTACAGGGTTTCTTTGAAGTGGGTGTTAAATTAACCAGTTAACAATTTGTAAAAAGTAGAGTTTTACGTGAGAGAAAAAACAAACAACCGAAACAATAACAACAACATCAGTTTATTTATATGTTAAGAAACAAGACGTTTATTGCTACGGTGACCGTTGCCATGGCAGCCGAAGCAATCAGTGAAAAGTTAAACTTATTAAACAAATTTGTCATCTGTAAAAAGAAAAGAGTGCGCGGGTGACAACAGACTAGTGATAGTGAAAGAAAGAAAGAAAGAAAGAAAGAAAGAAAGAAAGAGTATACATAAATATCAAGATTTATAACAGTGTGGGTAAACGAATAAAAGTAGGTATTTCCACTCATTCGTTGAACAAAACAGCATAGTATGATGTTAAAAAGTCACGTACTTAATAAAAACAGTTTTATCGTCAAAATGTTTATGTTACTATTAAGAGGAATGACTAAAGTATTTTTTAATTACTTTATTACATTTTTAATCCTTTCTAACACGTTTGAAATTGTGGTTACAAATTTTTTTTTTTTTTCGTAGGTGAGAGAACAAATTTTTACAAGAGTTTACTACAGTAAATGTAATATTAGACAACTCGCTTTTTGCAAGTGAAAATCATATTAATTTGGAAATTCTTGCAAAAATCAAATAACGGTCACATTTTGATGAAACTTTCAGGACATATTCACAAAGGACGGAAATTGTTTTTGAAATAATTATTTTTAGAAAATTTTGGTAGAAATATTTTTTTACGTATTAAAAACACCTCCAATTAATCTGCTGAAATTTTTAGAAATTGACTACCATCACGGAACTGTGTTTTATTGGTTAAATACAGGAGTCCATGGGAAATGTAAATCACCAATCTTTTTCTTATATTTGCTCCTTTTCAGAAAATCTATTCCGAATAGTGAAAATAAAAATGTAATAAAACTACGCTATTTTTTTATTTAGATAAAATTTTAATTCCTTTTATAAACAATATATATAGCTTACTATTCTCAGAAAAAATCACTACAGTAGTGAGTCTGATCTTCATTCAGTGTTTCACACTTTTGGTCCGGTTCCAGACGAAACTCAGTTTCGTAAATACGATTGAGCTTTGCCGTGAAGCAATTGTTCGCAAGTTAGGCTCGTTGTCCATCACATATTTTAATTATTTCATCCCAAGCAAAACAACAAAACTACTGAGACGCAGAGGTTTACTGAATGGGAAAGGATAAAAAACAAAAAAAAACAAAAAAAAAACCAAAACCGAAAATATTATTAGGGAGCAAACTATAAAAAAATAAGAAGAAGACAGTAGATAACGACTGACATTGCATTTAAATTGTTGAAGATCAAAGTTGACTGTTGACGCAAGAAGCCGGAAGAGAGGTCCACATGTGAGACGTGCTATAGAAGAAATTATTAGTATAGAATTTATGAATACATCTAGCCATTTCAACTGTAAACTGATGAGATCTTGCCACCAATCTAGTACTGCATTCAAGTCTAGATACAGTGTAAGAAAGTTAATCAGAACAAGTACCATGAAAAAGACTTATAGAAAATGGACAGTAAAGCTACACGACCGCGGTGGGAAAGTTACTGAAGTCGAGATGGCAATGACGTCAAGACGAATGACGTTGTAAATTCTTCTTTGAATTTTAATGATCTCTAAATATATAGGAGGAACATGAGATGTGGCAGGAACTCATGACTGAGATCAAAACCAAGACAAACTTTGCAAATATGGGCGCCTTCCATATCGAACAATTTTGAGTTAGCTAATCTTGCAGACCACAGTGAATTCGGTGTTTACAATAAAACTAAGCTTAGTAAATACAGTTGTATCACCATTAGGCAATGTTTAGCCAGATAATCTTGCAGACTACTATTGTTGAAGTTGTTTTGAGCTTCACATAGTGCACCCGCATTGATGATCCTGTACCAGACTAAGTTTCGAGAACGGCCCGCAAAAGTTATTTATACAGGATTTATTTTGTTTATTTTCTTTATATTTCAGACTGTTATCTTGGTTTCCGGTGAAAATATAAATTTTCAAATGACTGTTTACTCTCGGCTTTCATAAGCCTTTATTGAAGATAATTCTTGTGCTATGTCAGTTTTATTGCTTTTCAAAAATGATTTTAACACACACATTTTTTTACGTAGCGCGTCTTCATGCATCAGTACTTGTGTCATTGAAGACGAGGAAACATTGTCGTTGAACAATACAAGATAGGTTCATCACAACTACTAAATTTTACTTTTATTTTTAAATAGCCGAGTTCATAGTTGATGTTATTGAGTGTTGGGTGTTTCTTTCTTATTATTAATGCTGATTTTCGATATGATGAAGGGTCATAGTATGTATACAAAATAAGGATAGAAACTTGCACAAGAATAAAAAAGGATTAAAAAAGACAAACGGGAAGCAAGCAAAAAAAAAGTCACGTTGTGAGTCTTGTAAGCGATTACTGTCGTAGTGTACCACATATATTGCAACAATAGGAGCGGTGGTGTCTTATGGCAAGATAGCCTGACGGATCCCATCACTCTTCAAACTAGTCTTAAATTAAAAGTTATACTTCTTCTAGACTGATTACTCTGTCAAGCAAATACAGCCCAATCAGCTCTGCTATTTAGCCTATAGATGGACAGAGGAAAGATGGAAGCCACCTTTTCCGATGAAAGCGAATCTAACGAACTCGACCAAAACTCGAACTTGACCAAAACTCGAACTCGCATCGCTGATTTCTCCTTCCGAGTACTAACGGTACATCCAGAAGGGAAGAAAACATAAATTAAATTTATTAGATGAAATGTCATCTGTTTAAATCCATTACTATATTAGAAACACATAAAGAAACTAATGCATCGTGAAGTAGATGTATGTATGTATGTATGTATGTATGTATGTATGTATGTATTGATGGATGGGCCGAGTGGTTAGAACGTTCGCTTTCTGACCATGAATCCCGGGTTTGAATCTCACTATGGTCGATTTGTCAGGAAGGTGACATCGGTCTGGAGGAGTCGATTCCGGCGTGCGGCACCTTTGGAAAATGCTCGAAAAACTTACCATGGGTTAACCCAAGCCTTGTGAGGGAAATTGAGTAAACGGCTCCCTTTAAGGAGTCGTCGATGGTTGTACTAGCTCAAAGTCACAAGTCATTGTGACGGAGAGTTTGAGTGTTCTGACCTTGTTCAGACTGTTGTTCACGTTAGATAACGCGCACTCTCCCAGAAGCTGTATTAAGGTCTGCTCAACATAGTTGCAGCATAAATCACAGGTGGGCTCTGTGGGTGTTGAACCAAGAAAAGTGTGCCTAAGCAGGCGTCTACAATAGGGAATAGCTAGCTGCCCTGGTAGACGCGTATCCTCGAATACGAGTGGCCAGCCATTATGTATGTATGCATTTATTCATCCTCTTCTTGTGAAGTAGCAGCTACCGGAATTGCAAATGGTTTCGCCTGCAATCGTTTACCCCTTCCCTATTTTCATTGCTTTGTCTGTTCCAAACTTGTAGCAATGAAATCCAATATTTTTTAGGTGTGTGGTCGAGTCTGTTAATTGTGTGTGTGCCTGCAAAGAAATATAGAATTTGGGCGTTACTTCTTGTTGGTTAGTAGAAAAAAAAACATGACTTCAAATCTATCCTTCTATCTATAGAAAAAAAGGAAGCTGTGTTTGTCTGTGTGTCAATATTCTCTTCTCTATCAGTAGCCTTACATTATCTAAATTCTCTTATGGAGCTTTTTTATTATTAATTTTTGACGAGTTTTTCTTTCATCTTTATTGCTGCCTTTATCACTTTTATTATCTATGACATTAAAAGAATGCAGCAAAATTCTGAAATAAAGAAATGGCCTCTGACGCGAATTGAACAAGTATTTTGCATACCAAGCGCATGTCTGTCATGACCATCGCCTTCACACATTTGTCTATGGAAATTTAAAAGCAGAACGATGTTAACGTCTATAGTTATATAGCTACACATTCTACATTCTTTCATAGGTCGGGTTAGGGACACTTCATATTTTTGCTACAATGTAATCCAATACAACCTGCTTTATGCTATTTAGAGAGGAGATGGACACTGTAAAGTAGTTCGTTTTACTTTAAGGGGGATTACTCAGTGTGGCACACTGACAATCTTATGGACCATAGGAAACATTTCCATCAAAATTCAGGGTGTTGAAATTTTGATTTTAGTCTATGTATCTGTGCACCTACTAAGATATAGCAATAACACCGAAGCCCAATTTTAACAAAAGTATTTTATAATACAAATATCTATTTTCAACATACACGACTTCTTTGTCAATGTTTCTCCTTGAAATATATAGATTGAACATGATACAATGAACATTTTAGTTAATAACTGTTAGACTACATACCTATTGGTCTACCATTATTTCATAGCTTAATTCTACGGATTTTTTGGAGGTTACATGTCTATTGTAAGTCTACTGAAGCTCGACAGTGCTCACTCGATAGATATTTGCTACACAAAGTAGATCCAACTTATGCTGTTACCACTTCTCTATAGACCAGAACCGTAAAATGTCCTGATGTTTGAAAAATATAAACGTTTAGATAGATAGATAGATAGATAGATAGATAGATAGATAGATAGATAGATAGATAGATAGATAGACTTGTCGGTACGTATCCACTAACATATATATTATTGGTATAAAATATTATACCAAGTTTAAGAGTACTCAAGTTTTTTTTTTCAATTAACACTTAACAAGAGTTTACAAGATTTACATTCATTATAGGTAGTATTCAGCCTAAACTATCCTTTCCCCTGTCACACACACACACACACACACACACACACACACACACACACACACACACACACCTTTTCTTTCTCTCTCTCTTCTACATTTATTTATTTTTTATGACTTGTGATACTTCTGGTTAAGATTTTTCTTCTTTTATTTCACCAGTACAAGGCCCAAAGGCCCTTCAAGTTAGGAGGTTGCTAATTGTTGTAAGGGAGAAGAGGAAACAGTGAATGCGTATTTTGAGGATATGTAGAATATATAACAACTGACTCAGGACATGCAGATATGACCACATCATCATTGTCAGCAATCTTTCCAATGACATCCCACAAGGTATCACTTTGGACAAAAGAGAGGCAGACAGAAGAAACATAATACTGGCAACCTCAAGAAGTGAACTAGAAGATCATTTACAAAACTACGATATTGTCACGAAACCGAGATATATAGTGAGAGCTGGTCAGATTCTCACTTACGCAGCAATGCTACTATCACACTCGGCCATGAGACTGTTGTTGTTGATGATGATGCTGATGTCTGTACTTGTTTAAGAAGCATCTTCTCGTGAGTCTTTTTCACAAAGTAACATTTTCTGTGCAAGAAGAAGTTTTTAAAATTTATTCCTTATCAAAATAACTTGAAGGGAATGGAGATAATCATCGTGAACATGGCATTGCGGATGATAAAGTTGACGGTCTAAACTGATGGGTTTCAGAATGTAACTCGTTTTAACATTTGCCATAGTAATAGCGATAGATTAGTGAGAGGTGTGCAGCATTTAGTGTGTTTCATAAACGTTGCAGAACAGAAAATATTTAACTACATACATGGTCACATAAACGCCTTTGAACTCTGTCATGGCTGGAGAGTGATGACTGGGCAGTACCAGCCCAGATATGACTGCAATACTTAATCCTTCTGATCTGACACTTGTAAAGATAGATCAAAGCAACAGGAGTTATGCATTTCCTGAAGCGATAACATTTTCACGTCAGTTTACAAGTTATTTTCTGGAAAGATTATTCGAGAATGCATCATTAAGTCCGTAGCTTGCCATTAGCAAGATTTTTGTCTAAAATTTTGTACACTACAGACTGTCCCTCTATCTAAACTTATCAATGTTTAAAGCAAAAGAATTGTCAAATGATATGCGACAGAAGATTATAAAGCTGCACAAAGATGGTAAGGGTATCAAAAAATTACTCAAGGTTTAAATTTGCTTGTGTGTACAGTGGATACTGTTCGAAAGTGAAAAAAATATCATACTGATGAAAATATTCAAAGGAGTGGCCGTTCGCGTCAATTAAACGAGGCTACTGAACGATATATAGCCCGGAATGTAGATAAATAACCATTTTTGACTCGAAGAGAAATTCAGAATGATCTGAAAAATGCTGGAATTGAAGTAAGTAAAGATACAATTAAGACATCACTGAATCGTACAGGCCTGTCTTCTAGATAATTAAGAAAGACTCCACTATTAAAATGTAAACATGCAAGATCGTTTGAAATTTGTTAAAAGTATGAACACGAATCAGATGAATTCTAGAAGAAAGTTGTTTGGTCAGATGAAACGAAAATTGAGTTTTTCGGGAGCAAAATGTGCACCCAAGTATGGAGGAAAGAAGGAACTGAATACAACCCAGTAAACACTATCCTAACAGTCAAATATGGGGGTGGAAATTTAATGATTTGGGTGTGTTTTTCGTATAACTTAGGAGAAATGGAAGTAATCGAAGGAATAATGAATGCAGCAAAATACAAGAAAATCTTATCAACGCATCTATTAAAAGGTTCACCATCTTTGGGGCTTTCTCGAGATTTTGTATTCATACAGGACAACGATCCAAAGCACAGGGTTAAAACAAATCAACTCTGGTTCAATAAAAAATACAATTGATGATCTGGAATGGACTAGCTAGTCACCAGAGTTCAATTCAGTAGAAAATTTATGGAAAACTTGAAGCTGAGTGTACACGCAAGAGATTCAATAAATCTCAAGAAGAATGTCTGCGAAGAAAAATGGGTGAAAGTGCAAAAATCTTTATGGAAGATTCTCGCTAAAAACTACAGCAAACGATTGGAGGCTGTAAGGCAGAATAGAGAACATGCAACTAAATTCTAACAAATTGTGTTAAATATTTTTGCACAGTCAAATTCGAAAATTGGCAATAAAAGTGCATAAAAACAATGTTTCTCAATTTTACACGATGTTTAGTTAAACAATGTTCATTAAAATGTTTAAAGTAAGTATCAGTTAAATAAAACGATTTTCTTTTGTGAAAGTATTGTTAAATAATTTTGCTACCCACTACATACATATATATATATATATATATATATATATATATATATATATATATATATATATATTTTTGTGTGTGTGTGTGTGTGTGTGTGTGTGTGTGTGTGTGTGTAACGGACAAAGTTGAATTCCTTGCTCACAAATTGTGTGTCAACTTTACACTTGACTCGTCTAGAGTACCCACATTCGATTTCCTACCTAGAACTGAGACTCAACTGAGCAAATCTTATATAACCCCGTCTCTGGTCTCTAGCATAATTTCTAAGATTGACTTCCATCAGGCAAGCGGTGGTGATGAAATTCTCGTCATCATCCTAAAGAGATGTGCACCTGAGCTTTATCCGGTCCTCTCCAAACTCTATAGCTATTGTCTCACTGCTTCCTGCTTTCTTGCTTGTTGGAAGTCTTTCTCTGTAGTTCCTATTTTAAAGAAATCTGGTCAGCGATTTGACTCATCTAATTGTCGCCCTATTAGCCTCTTAGCAATTTTTGGCAAAGTGTTTAGGCTATTATCAGTGCTGAAATAGTTCACCATCTCACATCTTACAACCTATTCTCTGACAAACAATTCGTCTTCCGCTTTAGTAGGTTTACTGCTCATGTGCTAACGGCCAGTGCTGAATATATATACCAGGTTCTTGATAAAAACGGCGAAGCCTGAGCTGTTGCTCTGGATGTCTTGAAAGCGTTTAACAGGGTTTAGCATGCTGGCCTTCTGAGCAAGCTACCTGGCGACGATATCTCTGGACAACTGCTCGATTTAATCCGATCGTTCCTATCAAATCGTGAAATGAAATGAAAAGAAATCTGCCTAGGCTAACAAAGGAAACCTCGCTGATACTCTTGAACAGAACCTCTGTGATTGAATGGGATAGAAAATGGTTAGTAAATTTTAATGCTTAAAAAAAAGCTGCTCTTCTTTAAGCACTATAGAGAAACTTTCCTATCTTCAATTAGTATAGATGGCACTAGTCACCTAGAAAGCAACACACTGCACCTCCTTAACCTAACTCTCTCAACCGACCTTAAGTGGAAAGACTAGATTGAATCTATAGCTGCTTCTATCGCTAGGAAGTTTGGGTCACTCTGTCGGGCCAGAAAGTTTTTCTCGTTAGAATCCATCTTGCACTTGTATAAATCTACCATTCGTCCGCGCATTCAATACTGTTGCCATATCTGGTCGTTGCTCCTGCTATTCATCTCGAGATTCTCGACAAAATCCAAAGAAAGCTCTGCAATGTAATCAGTTCTTACTTGGCAACTCGCCTTTAATCACAAGCTCACCGACGTAATGTGGTTTTCATTTTTTCTACAAGTATTTTCACAGCTTCTGCTAGGACGAACTTATTTCCTTGGTGTCCCGACGAAATGAATTTACTCATGCTACTAGACTGGCATCAGAGTCACATTCTTTTACTGTCAAAATAATAAAATGGAATCGACACTATTACTTTATCAGTTTCTTTTCTAGCACATCTAGTCTGTGGAACTTCCGCATATTTGCTTCCCTGATAACTACAATCCCCAAAACTCTAAATACAACGTCAACTGCCAACTCCTATCTCCCTAAATCCTGTCCACCTCCCTAATTCCCATCTTTTCTTTGGTAGGACCTGTAACCTAGTTTTTCTCTCTCTAAATCCCTGCGCACCAGTGGCAGTCCTGTCTTGCTTGAGGTGAAACTATAACATATATATATATATATATATATATATATATAGTATAAAGGCAGCGTAAGATTGTTAACCCAAGTACTTTCAATCTTTTCAAAGATCATCTGTTATTGCAGTTACAATAAGTTTGTTTTTGTAATTTACCCCTGAAGAGGATATTGAAAAAATCAAAAGTACTTGGGTTAACTATAACTATGGTGGTCTCCTTGATGTGTTTTATATTTACATCAAGGGACTGTTTAGACAACTGGAAACTGGGCACAATATCTCTATATTATTCGATGAAACATGTTTGAATGAAGGTACGCTGCCTATATATATATATATATATATATATATATTCAGTCAGCATCCATTCTAGTTTCTGCTCATTGCGAATATTTCAATGAAAGAGATGAATTTTCAAACCGTTGATGAGATTAAGAAGAAAGTGACAAGCGAGCTGATGATGATCCGGGAAAGGAAATTTGCAGATTGTTTTGAAACGTGACTGTAATGATGGATTAACTGTGTGAGGTTCAAAGAGGAATATTTCAAGTGTCAGTAAAGTAGGTTAATTGTTTTCTTTTTTTGCTTCGTCTTAGATTGTTATAGACTTTCCGAAGGAACCTTATATTTATTTATCTCCCCAACTTACAAGCTGTTTTAATCCGTTCGTTTTCGTTTGTTGGCAAGAATCCAGACAATTTTGAACAATGTAAACTGAACGATACTGGCGATGTTTTATTTTTATTATCTTTTCTATGATTTTTCACTCAATATGAAAATAGGTGAAGAGACAAATAGATACAATTGCTCGACCGAAAACATTAATCATATCTATCGTTAGTGACAACAGACGTCACCATCATCCCCAACAGCGGCAGCAGCAGTTCAAACACCATCATCGTCATAATCTATTTACTTAAATTACAAGAATTGTCTTATTAAGAGTAGCATCCCATTCACATTAGAGAGATGACTTTTCGAAATATTGAGCTTTTTAACTGAGATAAAACACGAAGCACTGGTGCTAGTAAAAAAAATCACAATCATTAAACACACACACACACACACATATATATATATATATATATATATATATATATATATATATATATATATATATTGGGAGCAAATACAGATCAAATATGGATAGGGAACCGACAGAATGATAAGATAAAAGACAAATAGGAAACGTTTATCGCTCTAAAATGTTTCACTTTTATTACAGCTTCATCAGAGAATGTGATATTGAGTAAAAGTGAAATGTGTTAGATTGTTATATGTTTACTATTTGCTTTTATGTTATATATATATATATATATATATATATATATATATATATATATATATATTGTGAGTTTTGCTAATTATTTACTAATGTCATTTACTACAGATATACATTGCAAGTGATTTACGAAAGAAATGCATGTATTTTCATATGGATATCATGCATGGTGTCTAACTCGTTCAGAAATAAACTATCATCATTTTATGAGTTTTTCTTAGATCCTGATTTAAGCGAGTGATTCTAAGGAATCACTTTAGAATCACTAAGAATCACTTCAAAATCTAAAGAAGATAATCCTTCATCATATCCTATAGACTGGCGATATAAAATCGCGGACAAAGAGCTTTATCAAAAAGCAAAGAACAAAGAATAAAGACAAAAAACATATCACTCGAACACTTCAGCTGTAGGAACAGCAAAAATGCAGGAAATATAATGATATAATCTAGATATAACCTTTTCACACAAATTTAAACACATCGTTTGCATGAAAAATACCATCAATATTAGAAATAGCGATAACAGGCAGAAAACTTGATAAGTCAAATTTCTTGAAAAACTATTTGACGAAATGGTTTTATATATTTCGATCGATAGTAACGTTGACCATTCGGTCAATGAATACTGAATATTTGTTGTATGGAAACGTCTCATTTAACCATGACAGGTAATTTGCAATGAAAATATATTGTAGGCGACCGACTACGAAAATGTACCACAGATAATTTACATTGAAAAAGAATTGCCAATTAATTATTGTCGAAGTACATTGCAGGGGGGTATATTATAGAAATACATTGTAAACAGTTTCCTGCAGAAAACAGGGCGATGATTTACTGCAAAAATGCCAAGTTATTTCATATGAAAACACATCACAAGTTTTTTTTCTATGAAATCATTGTAGATGATTTACTATGAAAATTTTATTGCAAATGATTTACACTACACTGCATTACAGATAGTTTTCTATGAAAATCATTTGCTTATAAATTACCATGACAATGCATATCAAATCATTTTTTTTTTTTGGAAAAGAATCACAAATGATTTATTAGGGAATGCACTGCGAATTTTATATTCTAATACGTGAGAAATTATGTGAATATATACTGAAATATATAAACTCTCCATGACGTTTGTCAAGCGAATCTATCTATCTATCTATCTATCTATCTATCTATCTATCTATCTATCTATCTATCTATCTATCTATCTATGCTTACGGATATATCACGTTGAAACAACGATTCTCGTATGACCACCGAAGTTAAGCAACATCAAACCTGTTCAGTATTTAGATCAGTGACCGCTTGAGGATCCCAGGTGCTGTAAACTTAGATGTACAGGTGGTGAAATAGATAACAGCCGAGGATTGGAAATCAAAGAGCCGAGTTCCAATACCAGTCGGGTTTGCTATATTCATTTACACGCAAATACCCATAAGCACGATATAAATCAACCTCTTCTCCCGGCTAGCTTGGGATAATTAATAGGATTTGTATCAGAAAATCATTATCATCACAGAAAAAAAAATCTTAAAATTAAAAAACAAAACAAAACAAAAAAACTCTGTTACCAAATAAACTGCAAAAGGCTGATAAATCGAAAAGAACCCAAATAAGACAAATCTATCTATATGTGCCGGTGTGTAAATACGCTTTTTGTGTTGCAAAGAGACTAAAGAAGATGGATATCCAATAGAAAGAGGTGAAACAGCACGGACCACAGGATATTGCGAGAATAATGGGGCATTTGCTGAAATTTTAGAACTGCTGGCTCATTGATGTCCATTGCTGAACAAAAGATACGACCGGTGTGAAGGAACATAAGTGATAAACAATCAAATAATTCAAAATTACACACGTTTCTGTTGTTATCGCCATGACAATCTAATATAATCTTCAACGTCAGTAGAAGAAACATCTTGGTTCTAATAATTGCCATCACCATCAGAACAAACGACATCGACCACCAATTCTGTAGCCTGCCCACAATTATCATGTAATCATAACTTGTTCCATTACGATTATCAACACAATTTTCGATTTTTCTCAATAGGGTCCTCTCCAGAACTGCCGTTTTCTTTTTGAATATAATGCAATGTTCCACATATGGCGTCTGTATTTAATGTTGTACATCTGGTAACTTTCGATGATCCTAGCTTGTTTGAAAGTTCTTGTGTGCTGGTGGTCGCGTTTCAGAGCATCGCAAACGGCAACTAACGGCCGTCTAAAATTAGGCTTTATTTAAAATGGCAAATCGCCTTCATTTCCTGCCAATTTCTAAATTCTACGATCAGTTTAAGCGGTTTTGAGGCCAATATAAAATAATATCTCAAAAATATACTGTCTTAGAATTTGGACCTACCATTATGACATAAGAAATAAAAAGCACACTAGAATAGCAACGATAATGATGTTATTAATATAAAGGAATTTTTTTAATCATTTCACCCCATCAAGACATTTCACTGCCACTATTGCGCAGTGGGGTACATAGGTGAAAGTTATGAGAAAGAGTGGTTACTTATAGGAAATGTCGGAAGGAGGGTGATAGACGGATGAGGATAACGAGGATGGGGGTTGGGTAGATGAGAAGAATGTTTGAGAGAATGAATGCGAGTTAGTGTGATAAGAAGTGTCTATTGACCTTACATTTAAATTCCTGGAAATTGTAGCTGTCGGCGAAGCAAGTATTTGGAAGGGAATTCCACAGTGCGAGAAAAGAAGCTGATGGAGTAGAATTTGTGATTACATTTTATCTGTTTCACTGTAAAAGGGTGGGACCTAGTTGCTAATCTAGTATCTCGTGTAAATTCATACCTAGGTGGCACCAGTGATCTAAGTTAATCGGAGTAGAAGCCATGAAAGTATTTATAGAAGAGGCACAGGGAAGCCACATCACGCCGATGAGAGAGTGACTGCAGCCTGGCTGCCAAGTCGGTATCGATCGCATTACAGATTCTCCGTTGTATTTTGTCAAGAACCCCGAGGAAAATAGCAGGAGCACCCGACCAGATGTGGCAGCAGTATTCAATACACGGGCGGATGGTAGATATATATATGTGCAGGATGGACTCAGACGGGAAAAACTTCCGGGCCCTGCACAGAGAACCGACTTTCATAGCAGCAGATTTAGCAATGGATTCGATATAGTCATTCCACTTGAGGTCCGCTGAGAATGTGAGGCCAAGGAGGTACTCTCAGGGAGGCTATCGTGTTCCATGCTAATGGGAGGTAGGAGCGATTGTCTATCATGGTTAATTGATAGTAGCTTCGTTTTGGAAGCATTAAAATTTACGAGCCATTTCTTACCCCAGTCCACTATGGATTGGAGGTCCTTCTCATGTTCGGTAACGAGGTTCGCTTTGTCGCCCACACCAGATTTTTCATCGAGGCGAGAGTAAACTGTGGTGTCATCGGCGTACATGCCTACTTGGGATCTTATAGCATCGGGGAGGTCGTTAATGTAGATAAGAAAGAACGTAGGACCTAGGATAGAGCCTTGAGGGACACCCGCGTTCGTATGATAGTTTTGGGAGGCATGTCCGTTTAATACTACCTTCAATGTGCGATTAGAGAGGAATGACTGGATTAGGTCAAACAAATGTCCAGTTATACCATAGCTCCGCAGTTTGCGTAGAAGGCCAGCATGCCAGACTCTGTTGTACGCTTTGGAAATATCCAAAGCAACGGTTCGAGCTTCGCCATTCTTGTTGATAGCCTGGTATATATACTCAGTGATGGTCGTTAGCATCTCAGCAGTAGACCTGGTGAAGCGGAAACCATACTGTTTGTCCGAGAGGAGCCTGTGGGCTGTGAGATGCTGAACCACCTCGGCGTTGATAATGGCTTGGAACACTTTGCCATAGATCGGAAAGAGGCTGATAGGGCGGTAATTAGCGAGGTCCGAGGGTTCTCTAGTATTTTTAAATATAGGAACTACAGAGGAATACTTCCAACAGGCAGGAAAGCAGGAAGCAGATAGGCAGTAGCTGTAGAACTTAGAGAGGACAGAGGAGAGTTTTATAGTTTTTAGGTAATTACGTGACATTAGATTGAGTCGTATAAATAATTTCCGTTTTTGTTTATCAAATTTATTCTTCCAAAAATAAAGTACAATTACATTTTATTCAGCTATATATTCACTATTATTTGTAATGATTTACTGTCACTTATTAGGAAGCTCTTCGATACCTTTTCAGTAAAATTCCACAGGTCTTGACGTGAAAAAGTTTTCAACGAACCCTTGAATCTGGTTCTCATTTAAGAAAGTTTTCCCCATCAAAGCGTTTTGCGGCGTTCGAAAAAAGTAATACTCGCTTGGTTGAAGGTCAGGGGAATATAACCGATGGATCAGAACAAACCAACCAAGTTCCAAACTTTTTTCGGTGTTGTCATAAAAAAAAATCCTACTGAAAATTCTATCTCCTCTCTTAGCAAAAAGAACTATGCTTACAATTCAAAATAAGTTTCGGATTCAAATAGCCCACAAAGGGTTGATAAGTCGTAAAAAGCAAATTAATCAATCAATTCCTGTTGATGATAGCAGGGAGCCCTTCAACCAGACTTTTATTGATACCATACAGTTGCTGGGCATATAAATGTGGATTTATTGTTTTATTATGTTTTAAGAACTCAAAATAAATAATCCCCAGATGATTCAACCACACAACATTACCTTTCTCCGATAGAGTTCAGTTTAGGGGTCGGGTGTGAAGATTTTTTAGACAGTATTTTATATTGGCCTTAAAGCCGCTTAAACTGCTCCCAGAATTCAAAAATTGGCAGGAAATGGAGGTGACTTGCCATTTTAAAGCCGAGTTATAGACGGCCATTGTCGTATGTTAGAGACGTAATGAATAGGTCATTAATATGTATACACCTTGGTTCCCCCTCACTGAAACTGATTGGTTGGGGTCAGCCATAAATATAGACAAAGGTGAGGACGTCTAGAGATGTCCAGAAATCTACCACTAGACGTCTACAGGCCTTCGACTAGAGATTTACCACTCGAGGTCTATTGGTCTACCACTATTGACTACACCAACGTCTCAGAATACTGCATACGACGAGTACCGTCTATTACATGTACTTACTAGATTGTTCTACCCGGTTACAGTTGCCTTAACCACTTAACTACTTCGAATGATATATATATATATCCCTTTCCGGGATATATAAGTTAGTTTAGTGTAAACTTATTATTAACTATCGTGCATGATTAGTAGTTAGGATAATACAGTCGTCATTATAATTAGTTTCCAAACACGGAATTTACTTATAACTGAAATTAATCTATTAATGACATTCGGGACCAGCTAGCTAATCACTTCTCCAAGGCTAGATACCCCTAACGTTCGGCTTATGTATATTAATCTATAACCATTGATCATACGATAGAAGACCAGAGGTCTGAGCTTTACCTTGCACAAATTCGTAGGTGAGAAACACTCAGTTAGTTGCGAACTCATAAGAGAAGCAATGAAATAGCTTACTTCGACTCTAAGGTAAGCTATCTTCGTCAGTAGTTTTGATATTTACGAAGCAGAGCTTAGTACAGCTGATAACCACACATGAGAGATAATCGAGGATCTAAGTCTCCACTTGTAGCAGGTCGTCAACAATTAATCCACGGCGAAGCAGTTTTGTCAGATATATTGTTTCTATTCACTGGTTCGGAACTATCTCAACAAGAACCGAGAATGACCTCACTGGGTCAGAAACAGCAGGTGATTGTCGAGATAAAATAACTTAAATTATGCTGGAAATATTTATCAAGTAACGTTGTTTTCTATTTTCCTGTTATTTTTCCTATATTCTTTTATCATTGCTTCCTCATCCAACATTTTTTCTGGCCCTTTCTTTGTTTGCATGGTTACTTCCTTGTTTTTTTTTTACTTTCTTTCTTTATTTGGCTGTTCTACCTACCTACCTACCTACCTACCTACCTACCTACCTACCTATCTATCTATCTATATATCTATCTATCTATCTATCTCGAATTGATCATTATCTGTCAGTTGAAATATTTCCGCATCTTTCTATCAGTACATATCTACATATTGATAGCAGGCGGCTCATATATGTCTGTCCGTCTGTTGATATCTATGAAAATTTACATATACAAATATCAGTTCCTTATTTCTTTTTCTCTTCATCTATCTATCTATCTATCTATCTATCTATCTATCATTTTAGCTATTGTGACTATCTAAATCAATTTTCATCTTATTTGAATTATGAAATAAACCAATTTGTGTTCAAGTTCAATTTTAATACTTTGATGATGTTGAAATCTTCTGTTACCACAGTTATTGTTGCTACTGCTGCTGCTGCTGTTAATAATAATAATAATAATAATAATAATAATAATAATAATAATACGATAAAAACGAGAAGAAAAGTAAATTGTGAGTGAATCGAGTTGTTTCTTTTTTTAAAAGATATAAAAAAAAAGTAAAAAAAAAGATGGCTGCACAGCCACACACGCATACTAGCGACTCTACTGCCGCTGTTGTAATAACTGTAAAAGAATGACTCTCCATGCAAACGAATGCCATCTCCATTTTAGGCATTCGCGTGTTGCTGTGGCAAGTCGCCAGCCTCCTGGAACTTCCCCGTAGGTTAATTGCAAAGAAAGCGAAGATGCTAGAAAAACAGAACTATCTGTTAAAATTGAATATATATATATATATATATATATACTGCTACTGTACGGTTGGAAACAAAAATACTAAAATACGTGTATGTGCAAAAATACTAAAATACGTGTATGTGTGTGTGTCTGTCTGTGTGTGTGTGTGTGTGTGTGTGTGTGTGTGTGTGTGTGTAGTGTGTGTGTGTTTATGAGGGTTATGCTTGCATGTGCTTTAAGAATGTTTGCGTTAGATTGATGTAAACATTTCCAGCGCTTTTTTAAAAAATAAAATCTTTTATTCATATAAATTTACAAACTAATTTTAAGTCATTAAAATATTTTCTTTGCATGTTTATGCTTACATGGCGTTAAAGTGTACTTTTAGTTAAAGTGTACATTCCATAAAAAAAAAAAAATGAATTCGGTTTTCCCGCCACTGAAGTTTCTGTATGTTGTGTTTAATAGTGTCACGCCTTGTTTCCCTTCCCATAAACGAACACCTATGATCATGAGTTCTAGGGTCTATTCTTTATTGACAAACACATTAAACCCTGTAGCCTTCTCGTGGAACAAGTGAACCCTGTAACCTTTCATTGCACACACACACACACACACACACACACACACACACACACACACATTGAATTTATCATTTGTTCTTTTTATCTGTGGTTTCTATGCGATATTTATTGGTGCCAATAATTGAACCACTGATCGAACTATATACTGCTTGCTTTAACTGTTTTATGTTCTAGTGATGCTTTTAGTCTATTATTGTGATCAACAAACTCCGTAAAAGTTGCAAAATCACAACAGACATCTGGGGATGACCGCAGAATTCAACGTACTATAAGTTGTAATAATAAAATAAAAATAACAAATAAAGAAATTGATCCGAATGGAATTCAATACTTAAAAAAGAGACATTAATTTTTAAATATTTTGAAACTACTAGAGCCGTTGAACAAATGAGAACGTTTTCATGAAAGAAACTGAGTAATAATCTAACGATGGCTTGTTTTGAGAATATGTAGCATATAGACGAATTTTTCATCCTGCCTTCATGATCGTCTACTGAAATGCAGCGAGAAACCTAACTAACGAACTTATATAAATGAATGTCAGATGAGAGAGTGAAAGTGATGGTAAAATGACGTTGTTAAGAGCGACGAAGGAGAGGAACTTGTGAATAGCCATGAGAAATTCAAACAGGTCCTTGCACTGTACCTTATCAAATGCTTTTGTAAACTATGAAACACACACACACACACACACACACACACACACATATATATATATATTTATATATATATATATATATATATATATATACACACACATATATATCTATATTTAGTGTATCGAGGCAGCAAATAATTTTCTAAACATATGCTGTTAAATATAAGAGACAATGAATGTCTATTATGTTTATGAACGGCTCATATATATATATACTTCTTACTGTACTTGTATTGCTTCTCCAGGTCATTAATATGATCATCAATATAGGATTTCTTACAATGTCTTTGACTAAACATTGTTTCCCGTGTAATTTTGCTTCCTCGGGTCATCAGAATTATACGTAATATTTTTCCCTAAGTGACTCTGTTTAGATTGAAATGTTAAACATTAGTCTGGGTATAGTTCGTTTTTTCGTTTTCGATTGTTGTTGTGAATTTACTTTTCATCACCAAATGATAGTTTTAGCTAAAAAAAAAAAACAAAAAAAAAACTACTTTTATCTTTTTTTCGGACAAGAAGGAAAAAAAAAACTATTTAAACGCTTTCCATTCGTTTCTTGAATTTCATATGGAACCAATTTCCCAGGCTTTTAATTTTTTCTAAGTCCTTTTAATAACGTACTATATTTGACTGGGTAGACTTCAAACACATTTTCTAAATTTATCTTTCATTGTACAAAATCTGATCAGTCAGTTAAGTGCCATACGTAATACACGCTTGGGCGATCATGTCTCTAAAGAAACATGACTGACTGGGCAGAAGGTTATCCCGCGGTAGGTTGCCATTGCTTTCTGCGGTAGACTGGTTGCCGACCAAGGCTAAAGAACCCAATCTGTCCTGCTATTTAACCCATAACTGGAAGGAAGAGACGGATTAATACATTTCCCAATGGTATTTGCGCGTAAGTGAATGCAATGGATTCAACTGGAATTCGAACTCGGCTCACCCGGTTTCTCGTTCCGAGCCGATATCCACTGGACCACAACGCACATATGAATAAAATAAGGAAGCTTTTGCATCAAACCTAATATAAGATTAATTAAAACTAACAATACCCGTGAACATTTCAGGATTTTCTGTTTGTATTTTCAGATGAATTTTAATTCTTCTTCATAACCAAACTAATGATGCGAATCCTGATGAATAGATCGCGAAGCAGAATTAAACTAGAAATAGAACAAGAATAGTACGACTTTTTCATTGACACTACAAGAATAAACGCGATATTAAGGATCAGAATGAAGTCAGAGAAAGACAGAAACAGAGACAGAGATAGAAATACAAATGCAGAAGAATGTATATTCATGTCTTATGTTTTATGTAAAAAGTATTTGAAAGTATTTGAACTTCTAGGAAAATTAAATCTATCGGGAAAGAATGTTAGAATAACCCAGAACTTATACTGGGAAGAAACTACCTGCATACAGACAGAAAATGAATCCAGTAATTACACTAAAATAAGAAGGGACGTAAGGAAAATATATATTTTCTTCCTAGATTTATTTAACTACTATAGCGAGTGTATTCTAAAGGACCTAGACACTACAAGGATTTATTATCGGTGAACGAAATCTTAACAATATAAGATTCGTAAATGACATTGTGTTTATGGATGACACAGAAATATAATTACATGATCTTCTAGAGAAAATAATAAAAAAGCAAAAAAAAGGAGATAGAAAGTATGGTCATCAGGAAGAGGAAAAAATCCAGGATTTTAACATCAAGCAACTACAGAAATTCAAATACCTGAAAAGGGTTTTAAGAGAGGAAGAAAAATACGACATCGAAATCTGAACACGCAATGAACTAGCAAAATAGGCATTCTTTCTAAAGACAAGCAGCATCTTTGATATATTTTCCCATTTTGTGAATAGGAGACAGGCAAGTTATTACAGGTCTATTCTCGCAATCAAATGGAAATGGTGCATTGTTTATTCGCGGTAACGGTAATGACAGGGCGTAACGTACATGCTAACTAAGGAAAGAAGGAACAAGCAGAATTATAATTATAATTATTTTGTTTCCCATACGTGTGACTATATTACAAAAGAACGACTACCCTAAATTCAGAAGCGATATATTTTAATACTGATGAATCACTCCTTTTTTTTTCAATTGGAGCAGATAGACTAAACTATCGCCCGGTTCACACTCCACCCCCGTCTATTGAACAGGTGAAGAGGCTCACCCCTTGTTCCCTGCTTAGGATGTTGTTTCCGGTTTTCTCTTTTCCAAGTTTTCACTCTTACGTAGCCCCCTGCACATCAGTGGCGTTACCGCCTTGCTCGGGGTGATATGATTAAATTTTTTTTTTTATATGTTAACCAAGATTATTATAAGATGCTTAAATATTCATCCGCAACACTTTCACTCTACAAGCTTCAACACAACATATTCCGCAATACGCCCACAAATGTTGTAAATTGCAGTGTACGAATCGACATTTGTCTTTAAAAATTCTTCCCCAAACAACTGGTAGATTTTTACATAGACAATGATAAACAAAATGAACAGCCTGCTGACAATTTACAGTGTACCATTTTCCCTATCTGCAGAAGGCCATTGTAAAATCTCTCAAATTTCACATTTGGCGAACTGATGTTTTTCCTTTTTAGAGATTATAAGAGTAAAATCGTAATGAAATAATGCCGTAAAAATAAATAAACCTAATTGTACACGTCCTTCTTAATAACCAACATCAACCCTATTCCACAGAGAAACAATCAATCAGAATGATATTTTATGATAAACACTACGTAAAATAAGTTTACCAACCATGAGTTGTGTTACGATAACTATTGCTGAGCAAATGTTAAGTAAGCTATTTGGGGTTACTGTTTACAGCTGGAATAAGGTAGCCTGACTACAGCAGTCAAAATTGAGAAGGACTGACAAAACCTTTTTGGAATGTAATGGGACGATTGGGCGTGGCTAATTAAATGTTAGTTTGTTCGGAGTATTTTGAAAGGCAATCAGTAGGGCGTTGGCTGATTGAGCGTTTAAAAGAAACATATAAAACAAAAATGAAACTCATTTTTTTTTTATAACATGTATGATCTCCTTACCGCCATCGATGATTGGTAGTAATGTTCATGAGCCACGCAACAATGATTATCATTACTGGCGTTACTTATCATGGTAAATCTGATTTTAAATCACTTTCAAAAACTAAAACTAAATCAAAATAATATATATGGTGTTTAACAGATAATCACTTTCTACGCGCCGATCATGAGTCTCCACAATGTCCTAACGTCCTATTTTTCGAAGTTCTTAGCATTGTTTGTCTCCTTACTATACATCCCAGTTCATATTCTGCCATTTATTTACACAAGCGCAGCGCGTTAGTTTAGTTACTCACTACCTTTTTCTCTTCATCTTGTTTTCACTATGTCAATTTGAGTGTCAAATTTTCAGAGTCTTCTTTCTTTATTATGTGTCTTAGAAATGTCGACTCTTTTTTACTGATTTTAATTTAAAGTGTACTTTTGTTTCCATTTTCTTTCAAACACCCTCGTTGTTCGCATACTTCGTCCATGGTATTCTCAGCTTCATTCTGTCGAACCACATCTCTGCTATCATAAGTCTCATCACTATTTGTAAAGAAACTGACACGTGTTCACTGACATATAAGAATACTGATATTACATAGCAGTCTAGCATTCTTTTCTTTTATTCTAACAAAATCTTTGTTTCTTAATACTTTGTTTATTTTTAGAAGGGCATCGTTCACTATTCCGATTTCCGTCTCACATTTTCCGCCGACTTTTGAAACACTTCCCAGTTAAATTTCTGCATTTGTTTGATTTTAACATTTCTGATTTGTAGCTCATATTATGGGTTGGATCTCTTGCTAACGGCTATAGATTCTTTCTTCTTTCAGTTTATGGTTAGTTCTTTATTCTCGTTTAAAAGCCTTTTGAGAATTGGGCGTTTAAATTATAGGTTTCAAACATGCAGGTTTAATTTTTATAATAGTTTTTTTTTAATCAAAGCATCTGAAATATTTATTTTCATAGTGATGTCAAATAAACAAAATACAAAAAAAATAGATACTCATGAATGAGAATTTCATTAGACAATCAGCTTAATGCACACCTTAACTAATCATTAAGATTATCATGAACATAGCTTGTAGCAGAATTAGACCAGTAAAAAGTAAAAACTTTATAGGTTTGACCAGACTACTGGAACAAGAAATGCTATCTTTGTTATCAGTATCCTATATGAGCAAGCAATAAAAATGCTGTATGTAAGGTTCACCCTGTACGAGGCCAGGTGACTATATTCGAGGTAGAGGGTTACGTTAAAGGATAGTTTATACAGGTAGGGAAGATAGCGGTTAACTCTAGACTTGAACAGGTTAAAAATGTAGTGGTCAGGGAAACATCTTCTTGTGTGCCCATTCCACAGCACAGTGGTTCGCAGGAAGAAGCTGTTTGAGTGGAATTTACTTCTCGCTGATGGTATACAAAGAGTGTGGGCAGCTTATTACTACTATGTAAGTGGCATGGTAATTCCTAGCTGTAAAAGTTAGACCTGGTGGAACCAGGTGATGCAGTTCATCCGAGGAATTTCGTGGTAGTAGCAACAGAACAGTAATAAACTCAATAAATCACGCGTGTTAGAGAGAGGATGGACTGTGGAAAAAATACCTCTTCAACAAGGCATCGGAGACGCTTTTGAACTTTATCAAGACTAGAAAGTGAGGTCTGGGCAGCTCCTGTCCAGATATGAAAACAGTACTCCATTTTTCGGCCTGATGTGGATTTTATAAAGGTAGAGGACAGTATGAGGAATCAGGCATCTACTGAAGCAGTATAGGGAGCCGATCATTTTAATTGCTTCTTTAGCGAAGGATCATATATAGAAATTCTATTTGAGGTCGGAAGTGTGTTTAAGACCCAATAACCTCTCAAGGTACGGGGCTTCCTCGAGGTAACCAGTTTGGTTTTGGGGGCATTGAATGTAACCAGCCAGTTTCCCCACACTGGGAAGATAGTATGAAATAGGAAGAGAGGTCATCTGCCAATCTCTGATTGTAAAAGTTTTGGAGTATCATCAGCATAGCTATTTACAAATGATTGGTGTATATCTTTAGGTAGATCATTTATATAAATCAGAAAGAGGGTTGGTCCGAGAAATGACCTCTGGGTTAACTTGCGTTGACCACAAGGGCCTCAAACTTATAATTACCATCTGGTATCTCTAGTAATTCCATAGCCGGAGAGCTTGTGTAGTAAATCTTTGTTTCACAGGCATTCGAGATATCTAATAATATGGTACTTGTGCTATGTGTGTCGTTAAGAGCTTCACCAATTGTGTGAGTAATGGTAGTTAGGACATCAGCAATGGATCAGGCTGGTCGAAACCTGTATTGCTCGTCGCACAAGAGGTTGTTCTTATCCAGGTGCTTGACGAACTTCTTGTTTAAAATAGCTTCAAAATGTTTGCTGATCATATCGAGGAGGGAGGATCGGTTACCAACATTCTTGAAGATCGGAAATACGCTTGCTACCTTCCATATGCCATACTCTCCTTGAAGAAGCGGTTAAATAACTTTGCTAGTGTCAGGGATAATTCTTGATTGATATTCTTAAAAACGATCATTGGAATTGTATCCGTGTGGGTGGATTTTTGGGTCATGGTTTTTGGTAAGTCTATAGACTTCTTTTTTGAAATGAGTAAATTACTCTAGATTGTGCTCAGCGAGATGTGAGTAGTTCTGGAGGAGATGGCCTTTGTCATCTAACGTTGATTTGGGGGCAAAAATCGAGGCGAAGAGCTTCGCCTTGTCTGTCGAAGAAAATATGACTTCGGGGCCATTTATAATAGTGGGCACAATTACTTTGCCTCTGTTCATAATTTGGTTGATGATATTCCAGAATTCGCGAGATCCAATTTGTTTCTTTTCAACTTTGACCTGGAGAGTTCACGCGTAGCTAAATTTTTCGTTTTCCAGAACTCTCTTACAGAGATTGCAGGCGGTTCTGAAAAAATTACCGTTCTTTGTGAGAGATTTTGAAGCAGTGGTTCCGGTGAGCTATTGTTCTAGCGTATTCAGGGGTGAACCAGGGTTTACGTTTTGCTGAAAATTTTTGGCGGGTATAAAACACTCCATTCCAGAAAGTATTAATTCGGAGATTAAGGCACCTGTTTGTCGGCAGCATGTTTGAAAAATGTTGGGAAAGGAGCTTCCGTCATATAGGACCGAAAGATGTTTCAGTTTGCCTTCTCAAAGCGAAAAACTTTCTATGGAACAGTAAATCAGATGTCATTGGTTTGGAGAATGTCTGGACACTGATTAGGTAGTATGTGTCAATGTGGAACTAAAACATTTGCTGTCCATTTGTCAGGGCAGGGTGTTAGAAAAAAGCTGATGAGATTCGCCTGGTATCTCGTCGAATCCTGGACTCGGCTTGGTTCTTCAATGATCTGGGTCTAATCATAAGTAGTATAAAAGTCATTTTAATATCTGCCTTCCTTATCGATTTTGTTAACTGCTCTCTGTAATGAACATTGGAGTCACTATATATGTGGAAAATTGGCCGAGGGAAATTCAGTGAGAACATTGTCAATCCTCTCTGATATTCGATCAAAGATTACCAAATTTCCATCAGGAGGACGATACAGAAGCTAAGACGATATATGTTACTATAAGTGCACGTGGAAACACATATACGGGGGTTTAGGGTCCCCGTTTTTGTGTCCTTGCCGTAGGGAAACTCGTAAGCATCGAGACCGTGACAATGGTGATTTTGGAGGTCGTATTTTGTTATAATTGGTGAATAGCGTGGAATTGTGAGTTCCTGGAATAGGATTGAGGCATTGGTATCCATTTCAGACAGGAACAGAAGTCAGGTTTAGATTGAAGAAGATGGAGTTTTACATCTGGAAACCCCTAACATTGGTATAGGAGATGGTATACGTGGGGTTTACAGTTTTGTTTTTGAGCTTAGTTTTGAGGTTTAATTTGATTCTTTTTACGTTTGTTTTGGTTGGTTTGTGGAGTGACTAGTAGGCGGTAACACCGACACCCATTGGAGAAGCACGCATAAATAATCCGGGTGTACTTGCCCGGAAATACTACTGTAATAGTACCCCTTATCATGTCATCGAGAGGCCCCACCGGAGACTACTGCACGGCCCAGAAACCATTCATAAAATCACAAAATAGCAATACAATATGTGCGATATTATGCACCTGCTGAGAGGATAGTCTTCTTGGAACTTACTCGAAGGCTCGGATCTCTGACTATCAGGCGGATAACCCCAAACCTAGAAAACGGTAACCACCAGTACCCTTAACGAGGGGACAAATAACCCAGGAAAGCTTCAGGAGCGATCCTACGAGTGTATGTGTATCATCCGCCTAAAGATCATGCAATACAACTTCTCCTAGGGTCTACCAGAAACCAAAGATCCCAAGGTAAACTCGCACATATACATGAAAACTAAAAGATCTTTTGGGAGAAGTGAGTGACAAGGCTGTTCGGGAATGAAACAGTCTTAATAGTTACAACCTCATTCGAACTGTTCTGGAGTTCATGAAGGCTAAACTCTGACGTTAGTTCTGCGTTAACTTGGTTTTCATATTCTTTTGGGTGGAAAATGTCACGCAGAGTCTCTTGTTTCCCGTGATTGGTTTTATATTTGGCTAAAGATTACATCAGACGAGCCATCTTAGAAAGAAAAAATTAAGTTGAATTTGGGGCTTTTATATCTCTTATTTCAAAATTTTCATTCTCTTTATTCCTTTTCCTTCCAACCTTCTACTCTCTTTCGTTCTTTTCCTTCCAAATGTTTTCTTTTTTCTACTGTTTCCTTCTTTCTCTATCTTTATCCTTTTTCATTCCGAGTTTTCTCTCTTTTTTTCTTTTCCGTCCAACTTTTTCTTCTTTTTAAACATTAAACTTTTTTTTCAGTAAGCCTCTATTGTTTTAATGCATTCTTAGCTGGTCACCTTATCGGTCAACGTGTTTGTCTTTTATGACCTCATCACCTGCTACTTGAAATTGTTCGGGTGGAGAAACAGATATATAATTTATTCTATGTTATGATATGTAGGATTAATCGCATCACAATAATAATAATAATAATCAAAAGTAATGATAATTATAATAATTATGATATTTGGGTAAATAATATTCGAGTGTTATAGAGTTAGGCTGAAGACAAGTATTGATAGTCTCCGGTGTCTGGGTAAATATCAGTTTCTTAACTACTTAAAATTTACCTACTAGACCCGGGTGATATTTCTGGGTCATCTTTTGAAAAAGCGTTTTATTTGTTTTATTTTATTTTATTTTTTTTTACAGTGATATTCACCCTGTACAAGGTCCGGGAGACACTCGGGGTAGAGAGTTGTAGAGAAAGAGACACAGTGTATGCGGGTGTGTGGGTAAAATAACTGTTAGACTTGAATAAGTTAAGATTGCACTGATTGGGAAAGAATCTTCTTAGGAGTAGGTTTCACATAGCAGTGGTTCGCGGGGAGAAGTTTCTCATGTGGAACTTACACATCGTTAATAAAATGCAAAGGGAATGACAGGATTTAGCTTCAATGTGCGTAGCATGGCGTGTCATAACAGTGAAGGTTGAATTAGTGGAACTGGGTATGACATAAAAATAGAGTAATACCAATATAAACATTTTTATTTTGTTTTGAGATAAGTCCTTATATATTCAAACGTCAAAATATTCACTTTATTTAAAATATATTTGCATACTTTAAAACAATAAAATAAAATATAACATTATTTACAGAGTAGATTAAAAGTTATCAATTATTTTTATACAAAAATATTGAAATTATAATATACCAAGAAAATATGCTATATTGAAAATACAAAAACAAAGCACATCTCAAAAATAAAGAAATTTTACAAGTGGATACCACCATGTCGACTGGCTGTGGAAAACAATTCTTAAATGTGTATATTAGTATAATCGTGATAAATAAGAATTAATTGCAAAAATGTAAGTAGCGATGATAAAAAAAATGTTTCTATCATTGTACTTTAAATCTATAAGATGAGAATTATTTAACAGGGACATTACTAACAAAGGGAACCAAGAATTGTGGTTAATATTAGAATTCCATGTCGAGCACTGTAGCGTTGACAGTTGATATAATTCTAAATGCTTGGTCAATGAATGCCTAGTGCTTCCTTACAAGGAAACCATCACCATATGATATCGGAAGTAATCCAAGCAACATTATAAAGATTTGAGATTGATATAACTCCCGGATCCCTACAGGTGGAATTTGTTGAATTATTCTTGGTTTGATTTCGGATGGAACTCGTTGAAACAGTGAAAAAATTAACATTGGTTAGCATAGAGAGAGTATCTTCCTTAACTCTCACACCAGTAAACATAACGACACGTTCGACTATGAAAGTATCTTGTGACAAGCTTAAAGTTTCTAGCAATATAAACAAAAAGAAGATGACGTTTTTACCATAATTGGCCAGCGTAGCTGAGACTAATGCCTCCAGAAATCAAGCTGGCAATAACGAAAGCTATGTGGAAAATTAAACTTTAGGTGCGGTTAGGATTGAAAAAAAGAACTGAATGAGTAGGTTAATATTGATTATCTGTTCCTTTATTCTCATACTTTACGTCGTTAAAGGAAGGATCACTTGAAATTAATCTTCGTTCAAACATCGTATCGCCATGTTTTTATTGAAACAGTCTTCGTGCATCTGTTACGAGATTCGCATATACCGTATTTCACCACATTTCAGCAAGAAAACAAAACGGTTTGAGTATATTTTAGTATGTGATGTAAAAAGAAGCTCTCAGTACTTTAGAAAATATGACAAAAGCACTTTAGCTATAGCAGAAAGTATTATTGTATATATAAAATAGTTAACAGTGTAGTTTAACATAAAACAAGAACTCATAGTAGGGAAAATATCTTACATGATTACAGTGATAAACCGACAGAAAAAAAAGAAAAACAAAACAAATAAAAAACAAAGCAAAAACTTTTTGTTTGATGTGTGATAATTTAATTTCCAGAAGAGTCACTACATGTCGCTGGAGTAATTTGTCAGGTCAACATTTGTACTCGAGGTCACCCGAACATGTTTTAACTCGCGTTTTCCTGAGACGAAGACCAGCTGAGTCCTTCTTTGCCAAGCAATAGAAGAAGTTGTACGTGTTCATGACATACAGTTGATGAAAAATGAGCGAAATGAATCTGGAGAAGCAGATTAATAATAAAGTTTGTGGTGAAGATAGTTAAAAGTGTTAGAGAAACGTTAGCCCTATTAAAATAGCATACAGGGAACATATTCTGAATATATCGATTGTTTTTGAGTGGCACAGTCGGTTCTATGTGCATGATGAATCGAGAAGTAAGCGACCAAAAACACAAAGAACAAATGCAAATAGTGATGGAATGGGAACCTTAATGTTTTTAATTCGAAGATCAAGTATTTTAATTATAAGAGAACCAAAATTAATTAGGAAACAATGCAGCTGGTTCTAACAAACGATTTCCTCAAAGATGATGCTTAAAATGATGCTTAAAATGTTGACAATTTAATCCCAGGAATAACTTTGAAACCAAGATTTGCTTACATGGTAGATGTTGGCTTCTGTCCTCTTCAAGGTACGCCTCTTGTGGAACTAGAGACGTGATTGACCATATTAGCAAACTTTACCTTCGCAGAGTCATTCTAGGAATTGTCATATCTCGTAAAAAGCAAGCAACAGTTGAAAATAAATCATAATACAGATTTATCATTACCGGCATTTCCTTTCAGTTACATTTCTCTCTTTCCGCTTGATTAATGATAGGAGTGTGTTAAGGAATATTTTGGCATAATAGTTCAGCTGGTAACAACGAACACCGCTGATACATTTTATGATAATTACTTCTATAGCGTCGTTTGTGACGGTGGTGGTGATTGTCGTGCTTTTAATAATAATAATAATAATAATAATAAAAATAGCCAAAGAACTCCAAGAAATGGCTGACGATCCCACTAAAATTCCTGCATGGATGACAAAAGGAATTACATTTCTTCTACCCAAGAATGGTGACACAAACAACCCGAAAAACTACAGACCAATTACATGTCTTCCGACAACATATAAACTACTAACATCTATTTTAACAAAACAAACATATTTATTCTTAGAAAGAAATGACATGATACCGCTTGAACAAAAAGGGTGCAAACGTGGCTGTTATGGTTGTAAAGACCAATTGCTAATTAACAAAATGATCCTGGAAAACTGCTACAGTACAAAGAAAAATCTTAGTACTGCCTGGATATACTACCGAAAAGCATTCGATAGTGTGCCACATTACTGGATTTTAAAGACTTTAAATATATACAAGATATCGCCCGTCATCATCAATTTCATCAAACAGTGCATGTCTATATGGAAAACAACCCTTTACCTCAATCATATAAATGGAACCTATAAGTCTGATGAAATAAACATCAAAAGAGGTATATTTCAAGGTGATTCTTTATCTCCCTTACTATTCTGCATATCATTAATAGCACTAACCAGTCAACTTAATAAGACAGAATGTGGTTATAAAATAGGCCAAAAGAAAATAAGCCATCTATTTTACATGGATGACTTAAAGTTATATGCTAAGAATGATAATGAGCTGGAAGGTCTTCTGCAAACTGTAAAATGCTTCAGCGAAGACATTGGAATGAAATTTAATATGAATAAATGTGCTAAAGCTACAGTTTTATGTGGATCAATACAAGAAACATCCTCAATTAGCCTAGACCCTGCTGTAACAATAAAAGAATTGAAACCAGAAGAAGCTTATAAATACCTAGGTGTAAATGAGAGCGAAAACATTCACCATAAAAAATGAAAGAAATAGTGCGTAAAGAGTACTATAGAAGGCTACGAATGATATTAAAAACTGAATTAAATTCACAGAACAGAGTTATGGCCATTAATAGCCTTGCAATCCCAGTTGTCCAATATAGCTTCAACATCTTAAACTGGACTCTAAACGACATCAGACGAATGGATGCTAAAACAAGAAAGCTTCTTTCTAAGCATAAGATGCATCATCCAAAGGCTGATGTAGACCGTCTATACATACCCCGTAAAGAAGGTGGAAGGGGTCTTATTCAGCTGGAATTGTCATACAAGACAACAACTATTGGCTTACTAACATACATAGAAACAACAAAGGATTGGATGATACAATTAGTAAGGCAACATGAAGAAAGAAAGAAAAAATATTCAATAATAAAAGAAGGCAGTAAATACAAACAAGATTTACAGTTAGTAGATTCTGTAGAAAAGCAAAACAGAAGCCAAGAACCAACTATTGCGGCAAAAAATATGAAAATGAAAGCCAAAGATAAAGCTCTTGAAAAGATGAAACAGCGCTGGCAGGACAAACCTCTGCATGGCCAATATCCAGTACGTGCCAATAAATCCAATGTTGACAAAGTTAATACTCATCGATGGTTACGTGCATCTGGATTAAAGTCTGAAACTGAAGGATTTATACTTGCAGCACAAGACCAAAGTCTTTTCACGAGAAACTTTCAGGCAAATATTGTGCATGATAATATGGATCCGGGGTGCGGGTTTTGTGATGGGCGCCAGGAGGCAATAGACCACCTAATCTCAGGCTGTTCTGTGCTTGCCCCAAACGAGTATGGGAATCGCCACGATGGAGTTGGGCGGTGTTTGCATTGGACGGTGTGCAAACATTATGGAAAGGCTGTGGACGAGCACTGGTGTGGGCGTCATCCAGCACCGGTTGCAGAAATAGAAGATGTAGCCATTCTATGGGATTGCACCATCTACACAGACAGAAGGATTGAGGCAAACAGGCCGGACATTATTGTTAAGGGCCGGAAGGAGAAGGCTTGTCTATTAGTTGATGTGGCTTGTCCGGCGGGTTGTAACATAGCAATCGGGGAGTTTGAGGGACTGTCGGGATGTAGAGACCTGGAAATTGAAATAGAAAAAATGTGGAAATTGAAAACAAGAGTTGTGCCGGTGATGGTGGGTGCACTTGGAATGGTAAAGGATGGAGCGGAGCGGCACGTTGGGGGAGTCCCTGGAGGCCCCGGCTTGGGAGACGTGCAAAAAGTTGTCTTATTAAGTGCAGCCCACACACTGGGGAAGACTTTGTCTATGTAATGCTGAGGATGATAGGGAAGATAGAAAAACATGAAATGGAGCCATAACAACACGCCACTACCTGCCTTAGGTCTCCCCGCAGACTTGGTTGGTAGTGAGACCAAAGCAGAAATCGAAATATGATGAAAAATGACATAATAATAATAATCGATCTGACGTAGCTTTTCTGTTTTTTCTGCAAATATTTTCATGGCAACTGTTTTGACGAGACTTTTTTCGTAGTGCTCCGACTAGCTGAATTTAAGCGTATTACTAGATTGGCATGTAGGTCCCACCCTTTTACCGCTGAAATAGTTAAATGTAACCACCACTTTTATTCCAACAGTTTCTTTTTTTCGTATTTTCCACTTGTGAAACTCCATTCTGTTTACTTGCTTTCCAAATAACTACAATCTTCAAAAATTTAAATGCAGTGTCAATCGCCACCTTCTGTCTTCTTGACTCCCTTTCATCTTTTCTTCTTTCCTCAATCCTGCCGTTTTCATTTTCACTTCCTGTAATCCCCTGCGTATTAGTGGCATTCCTGACTTGATTAGGTGAAATGATTAAAAAATAATAACAATGTTTGAGTAAATAATATTACAACGTTAGGCCAGGTAGAAGTAACCATATGAAGTAAAATCATAACCGACGTTAATAACCATTGGGGATAAAAGTATGCTACACAAGAAAAATATTTTATGTATCTTAAAAAGTGTGCTGAATATGATCTTTTCATCGATACTGTAAATACGACAGAATAAAAGCAAAGATAAAAAATCAACAGGTGTTGACACATCGATTGTTCTTTTCATTTAAATTTTAACAGCCTCCTTGATCAAAGAATGACGCGCAGGTGTCGAGGATATCTTCGTTAACTCTTACAGATGTAAACACAACGATTTCGCTAGAGAGTAGGGAAATCTTTTAGCGAGCTTCAACCGACATCTACAAACATGAGACAGCAGAGTTGCCATCAATACATGGACGCATTAAACAGAAATGCTCGGTTCAAAAGTTGTTCGATGCGGTTATTGTAGAACAAATATTATCCATTTTCTTATTGACAAGTTCCCTGTAATGAAACAACCGGAAATGATCCGTACAATCGCATGAGAAAGCTTCAAAGCTTTTTCTAAACTATCGCTGCACCAAGAAAGAATTATAGGCACTCAATGATGGTTTGTAACAGGTTGGTTCACTCCGGTTTTCTCCCGCAAGAAAGGAATATTACATCTCATGTTTACTGTTATAAACAGGAAGGACTGATCAAAATATTGTGATAAATAGGACTCACATTATTGGTGATAACCAATTTTCCGCCATTATAATATTTGTACAAAAGTATGAAAAGCTCAGCGTTAATTTTTGAATGTTTGCTTAATGCAGGATACTCTTCAGACTTGTTGTTAAGAAATTACCCTTTTTCAAACATTTCAACCATGTTTTAAAAAAAAAAGAATATTTCACAAATAGGAAAATAAAGAAAATGCTTTTAAGAATGTTTGAGGCCAGTTCACTAGAAACAGAAACCTATTGTAAAAAGTGATAACATATGTAGATGCACGGAGAAAATTTATAGGTACGCACAATAACTGTCTAATGGGCACAAACACATATCTGTGCTTGTGTGTGTGTAGGTGCGTCTGTGTGTGTCTAAGGGAGATTATGTTTATATATATAGATATATATATATATATATATATATATATATAATATTTATAATAAATCAATTTGAATTTGAACTGGTTAGATGTAACTGTAAACTTTATGTTAACAGTTTATTTTCTCTCGCTCTTCGCTTGTAGAACACTCTTCTGACTCCATGCTTACCAGCCAACATTGATCTTCAAAAATTTAAATGCAATATCAATCGTTATCTAATGTCTTCCTGATCACACTTCTGTTGTTCGTGCTTCTTAACAATGTTTCTGTTTTCTAATCCTTTCCCTCTAAATAACGAATTAGTGGCATTATTGCCTTGCTTGTGGGTTACAAAACAATTGAACGATTAAAAATACAATATATATATATATATATATATATATATCGTACTCTCTCTCCCCTTCTCTCTCTAAATATACAGGGCGATTGAAAAGTAAGTACTCATTTTAAAATACGTATAATTTATTTATTAAACTTAATTTTTACAATGAATGGATATGAGAGGGAAGTACGTAGCATGAGATTTAATTTAAAATTTAATATAGCCACCAAATTTTGTTACAAGGAAGCCCAGGAATAGCGTGAACTGATTTTACCAGGAACTCTTGTGGTATATGAGACGCAACTTCTTGTATTCGCCCTTCAAGTTCTTCTAAACTTTTGATTTGGTATAATAGACCAACCCCAAAGAAAAAAGTTATAGGGTGTGAAGTCAGGACTCCTGGATGTACACAGATACGTAAAATAGAGAGTTACTTTTCAAACACCCTGTATATGTGTGCATGTATGCACACGTATACACATTATATGCAGTTACCAATTTGTATCTATATATAGTTATATGTACATATGGATACTAACTTCGTAAACATCCAGGCATATTTATGCATGCAAACTTTCAGTAAAGTACACAAGTATATATATATATATATATATATATATATATATATATATATGTGTGTGTGTGTGTGTGTGTGTGTGTGTGTGTGTGTGTGTGTGTGTGTGCGCTCGCGCGTGTGTGCGCGCTTCGTTCCTATTTTCAGGCCAGTTTTTATCTTTTTTTATTTTTTGGTCTTTCAGAACAGAAAGCTGCTGGAAAATTTATGACGATGCCAAAGCCAAAAATAGTTTAAAAGAATTCAGCAACCACGAGTCATCCATGTCCTTGCCGATGAATTTCAAGCTGCCAGGACAGTACTGTATTTGTTTGTCTGTCTGTTTGTCTTTCTCTCTCTTAATTATTAGAGGTTTGGGAAAAAATTTACAGAGAACTAAACACAATAATCTTTTTTAAAATGTTCGATTGAACAAGGTTTTGTTACTTTTTAACCATTCCGTAGTCTTATTTTTTCTCAAAGCATCAGACCGAACGGTAATTTAAAACAGGAGATAATTAAAACTAGCTGTAAAATATTATAAACATCTTCCGTCATGCTTAGTATTCTTAACCAAATTGGGGAAGAAAATCAGAAGTTGAGCAATAGAAACGAAGTAAACGTTACTTGCTTATATATATATATATATATATATATATATATATATAATTTTTTAAAATGAATTTAAAATCTTTGCTTTTTTAGGTACCCATATATAAGGTACATAGTGGGATAGATAAATTATCCCCTCAGTTATGCAATAATGAAAATAACACTGACATCTTGTTTTAACGGATATATTTACCAAAAATATTTTGAAACACGAAAGAATTTATTCAATAAATCTGCCACTGACTTCAACCACGGACTCCAGACCACTTCAGAATATCCTGCAACTTTTAGGACAGTTTCCTTGTTTAAGATGGTGAATGCAGGCATAATCCTTGTCCTCAATTAATTTTTGATGTTATAAAGAGTTTTGTTGCTTTCTCGCTCAACTGCGCCCCACACAATAACCAAGTAAGTTGCAGTCTAGGGAGTTAGGTGACCAGATATAAGGAATGGTGTGGTCACAGAAATTGTC
Source organism: Ascarosepion bandense (assembly GCA_037127315.1). Classification (NCBI taxonomy): domain Eukaryota; kingdom Metazoa; phylum Mollusca; class Cephalopoda; order Sepiida; family Sepiidae; genus Ascarosepion; species Ascarosepion bandense. The sequence goes on from JBBBDQ010000766.1 coordinate 834,579, forward strand.
TAACAGCCATGACTGGGTTCTCCTGCTTGTGTTGCATAGTGCAAAGTTCTGTTGCAAAGTTCAGGATCTTACAGCAGCAATAACTCAAGGCAGCACTAAATTCTCAAGGCACTTGATATATGCCTCCGTGTTGATTCTGAGGCCTTCACCAACAAATTTTGTAATTCTTTTCTTATCAGGACATTTTCCGTATTTCGGTACCATCATAATTCTCACTGAACTCATCCAGCTCTTTCTGAATCCTCTGCACTGTCCTGTTCGCATTAGAGCTTTCAACACAAATGCCAAGCAGTACAGAACGCCGTTTCCAAATTTCTGATGGTGTGAATTGCGACATGGTGACCTTTTTCACACAGACCGTGCTAAACTGATCATACTATACTGTGCAGTCGACAAAGTAAATGATAAACAGCATTCATAAACGAAATTAAAAATAGGCACCTTAAAAGCGAAGGTTTTAATTGCAATTTAAAAAAATGTTTCTTGAATCTTTTATTTTAGTTTTAATCCTGGAGGATGATGAATTAAATTTAATATTTCCAGTAGGCAAAATAATTTTCTGCATTTCAAATCGAATTTAAATTTATTGGAATGATTTTATTTTGAAATCGATAAAATCAGCCATATTGATAAATCTGCCAACACAATATAAAACATTTTATTATTTTACGGAAACATGGTTTAAGGAAAATTAACTCATTTAAGGTTTAATTAATCTGAATTAAAACAAATATGACTTATAGTTTAAGATACTACTGTAAAGACTTTTTTAACATAGAGGTATCGGCAGCTTAAACTTTTTTTTTACTCCATCAACGTACAGTTAGGCATTTTAAAGTAAAATATACATAACTCTAAAGATTACTTGATGTATGCATCATGAACAAATTTTTATATAATTTATTATAATATATAAACTACCCAGTATTTGTCTATAATTGTGAGATGAGGTAGTATTTACATTATTTACATAGTTCGGACTATTGCCCTAATTTCCATTGCCATATTCACGTTTCGGTTGTTGTACGCTTCGGTCTTCTTCATATGCTTAACATTTCGAACCGAACCCTTTATTTCAATTGCTGGAGTATATAATTCTCTGTTCATGTACCATGTCATTTTTAGATGTCATGTAGTTATCTCCCTTTAATTCAACTCTCTAACTTATTTGTTCATCGCTGCTGTAGCCACGTACTGAACTCACAACCCCATGGGTTAAGTAGCAAGTCACCGATTTTATCCAATGGGCCATATGCCCTTGACAAATGCTAACTACAGGTCGGAGAAACTAAAATAGAACAAGTAAATAAATTTAAATACCTGGGAAACGTTCTGACAGATAACGGAAAATGCAACACTGAGACGCATTGGCCTGGTCAAGGATACATTACAAAAGCTAACCAGAGTACAGAGAGTCTGGAAAATCTCATTAGAAACTAAGTAAAGAATGCTGGACTGCTATGTGATATCTGTCCTTCTGTGTGACAGCGAATGTTGGACGATCTATTCAAGGATGAAGAAAAGGCTCGTGGCAGCAGAAATGTGTTTCTACAGAAGAATGCTGAGGATACTATGAACCGAGCATGATGAGGTGTTGGTGAGGATGCAAACTAGAAGAAAACTCATATCTGGAAAAGACAGCTGAGTTTCCTGGGACACATAATGAGGAAAGAGGGCCTGGATAATCTAATAGAGAAAAGCAACGTGAGACATATTTGACAGGTTTGAACAAATGAATGGCTGAGCCGGGTTTGAAAGAAATACAAAGAGGAAAGATATAATTAAAACATAATTTTTACACAAAAATATTCTTTGACCTTTTTTCTTAATAATAACATAAGGATTTTGAGGCTAAAATTTTGTTTTAATTAAGTTTTTAGCATTTTTCATCATGTATGCTCATTTCTTAACAAATTATATATATATATATATATATATATATATATATATATATATATATATATATATATAAGAGAGACAATGAATGTCTATTATGTTTAATCATGAGCCGTTCTAAAAGTCGTATTTTGGCTTTAATTTCAGTTGAAAATAAAGACAAAAATTCTCCAACATTTGGATAATTTTTTATTAAGTTGGATCTAAGCTTTCGGCTCACATGAGCAATCTTCAGAGAGGTTATTAAGACGGTAACACAATAACATGATAATAGACATTATAACAGACAATAATAGACATTCATTGTCTTTTATGTTTAATAGTAGCGGAATTTTATGTCAACACAAAATATATCTATCTATCTATCTATCTATCTATCTATCTATCTATCTCTCTCTCTCTCTCTCTCTATATATATATATATATATATATATATGCTAAAGTATAAGGAGTTATTGAGCGTGAATGTACAAGAAAGAAGAGAAAAATTATTAAGGAGCGAGAACATGAGAAGAGTAATCAAAATGACAGTAGATTATGATTGACACTGCATTTAAATTTTAAAAGATCAAACTTGACCGGAAAACATTGAGGCGATATAAAGTTTCACATTCGAAAAGGGCGGGAAAAGAAATTGTTAGCATAAAACTTATGGTTACATAAAGCTAATTCAGCTGTGAATCGATGAAACCTTGCCGCTAATCTTGTACTACACTTAAATTCATAAAATCTAAATACTATAGCAAAGAGCCCATCCTAACAATTACCATGAAAGTATTTACAGAAAAAGCACAGAGAAGCTACATTACAGCGTTGGAAAGGTGTAGTTCATGTTGGTGTTAATGTGATTAATCTAACGTATTCCAAAGTTGATTACGAACTGTTGCGTTGAATATTTATATCTGAACGATGCTCCATAGTCGGGTAATGCAGTTGAAGTTTATAGCAATCAAATGAAAACCTAACTTGATAATAGTCGACATCATACATCATGGTAGATAATGAAAAATACTCAAAATATCTAAATCAAGCAATAAAAATAATTTGCACCAGTTCTGTTATATAAGTCGCTTTGAAGTGTGGCTTCCACATGAATGAAAAACATTGAACTGGATTTTCAATCATGCTTATAGGTAATGAGACTATTCCGATTTTGAAAGAACTTGTAAAGAGCGATGACAACATTACAACAACGTGGTACACAAGACTAACTGGACTAGAAGATGGTCATCATACAAAGTCGTTGATGAATTGTATGTGGCTGAATTGAATGGGATGAGGCGAATAGTTTATTTTAATGTATATACATATGCATACCCTTACTGGGTTATTTTGTGTTGAAATATATTTTTAATTGTGATTGAGTCCATAGATAAGCATTGGTGATATTTATACTAAAGTCTACAAGCATCCACACATTATGTGGTCCTTAGGGGAGGAGTACCACACTTCCGGAAATTCTCGGCCTCTACATACATTGCAAGATGGAAACGTATGAAGGCAGCAATCATCGTGCCTAGATTTTGTTAAGGGCACAATATTTCATTAGAAGGCGCAATGAGTCACTCTCCTGGATGTTAGCATCAACCATGTTGAGCGGAAGCAGAAAGGAAAATCTCAGATGATTAATAGAAAGCAGTTTAGTTTTGGATGTGTTAAAACTAACAAGCTATCTTTTGTTCCAGTTAACAACAGAAAAAAAGCAATTTCACAGCCCGGGAAGACTGCAAACAAGTGCCTAAGAATAATTCTTTACAGAGAAAATTAAATGTTTCTGGAAGAGGGAATGATGAAATTGTCAAAATGATGGTAGAAGATTGTAGAAAAATTGTCTTTTAGTTTTACATCATGAACTGAATGATATCTCTAACCAAAACATGGCATCGTCTTCCGCACAAGGAGAAATTGCTACATTCCATACATTGTATAGTTTTCATTGAGTATAACCGAATTAAATGTTAAAACCGAGTAAAATATAAAAAGTGACGGATTTTCGATTTTGGTAACAAGAAGAAATTTAATATTTGTACTAGTTTCCAGATAGCCACTTCGTAAAAGCGCTCGTCTAGACCGAGACAATTTAAGGGCATCAGTAGTAGACCACATGTCGTTCATCTCACAGATCAGAGCAAATGTCGCCTTGCAGGCTTCAACATGGACTATTGGGAATCGTTTACTTCCAACAAGACTACAAGCACGCGCACATCTATGCAGACTCCAACTTCCGACACAATGCCATTGGGTGAGTCATCAATAGTGTCGCAAGAGGGTCATATGACGGATAGAATGATGCTTTGTAGGCCTCAATAAAGAAAGCATAATATGCATTCCTTTCAGTTATGATTACATGTATGGTGTGCAACGTAGACGCGGCTAACGTCATCCGTAGTTTATTTGCTTGCAGCAGACTGGATAAACGTCTGCTATCATAGATTTGGTGCTATAAATTAAAACTTCCCTTTTCTTTTTGTCGTTTGTGGATGTACGCCCAAAACATTGTTCCATCCAATCTGCTGCCATTTTCTGCAATAAAAAGGTGATAAACCGTTCCAGTGATATAATGCCAGTTCAAATTATGCGCTGTATTAAGCTAAGACAAAGTGTATCGCCACACAAAAATAGTAAGCAAACATTAATGAGTCGCATCGTAATTATGTACTGCAATATTGTTGCTTTATATTAGCTTGAATTTGGTAAATACCTGAATCGCCTCGCTGTTTGTACTCGTAGCTAACAAACAGTCAGTTACTACTGTAAAGCACGCTACACATGTGGCCTTCTGCCAGACAACTGTAATACTATGTTAGTTACATTTGACAAAAATACCATACTAAATTTTTCATAGGTAGAATTATTGTTTATTCACTTCGGAACTTCGTCAAATTAATCTCGGTTGAATTGAAGGGTAGGTAGTTTTGGGTTTTTCTTCGAACGTTCGATCTTCATCTTGCGATTCTATCTTTCCTCTTCTAGGTCAGGTTTTTACTTCCGGATCAGGTGTATTTTCTTGTTTATGCTTGTGTACCGACCAACATCAGAGTCTGCACTTGAGTCCCATGACATCATCATCTATGTCAACCCTCGAGACACTAAGATCTCTTTTCTTTCTGAGGTGACACCGAGTATAAGCTTGGTATCTTTTAGTAAGTCAATTAAGTGTCATACGGGATACACGCTTGGGTGATCGTGTCTCGAAAGAGATATGACTGACTGGGTAAAAAAAATTAGGTTGCCACTACTTTCTGTTATAGACGGGTTGCCAACCAAGGCTACAGAACCCGATCTGTCCTGCTATTTAACCAATACCTGGAGGGAGAAGAAGCGGATTAATACTTTTCCCAAGGGTATTTGTGCGTAAGTGAATTCAACTGGAATTCGAACTCGGTCCTCCGATTTCACGTTTCAAGCCGATATCCACTGCGCCACAATGCACATCTAAAATATGGTGAACCCATAGTATGACTAAATCAGAAGTTATTGATGGGAATTAAATTTGATTCAAACCTGTGTTATTCCCTGGCATGAATCATGCAAATTACAGGAAAAAAGTTTTAGGAAACCCAACATTTCTTAAAAAACACCTTAAAATGATATATCTACAGTATTTGTGCTTTTATTTTAACCCCAAATAATAATGTTGCAAGAAATATTTTATAGTTAAGTGCTTATTTGGAGTTAAAATAAAAGCAAAAACACTGCAAAGGAATGTTATCTTTTACTTTAAAAAGATAATGTAGCCTTCTTTGAATAATATTTTAATTTGTGCTCTCACTTCAATGCTTAGCTGCTTCGATTTTTCTCTTTTGTGCAAACTACTTCAAAATTAAAAAAAAAATGATAATACTGTCGTAACGGTACAATCTTTTTTTTTTCGAACAGGGATATCATTACAAAATTAGTCAGTGATGAGTTAACATTTAAAACTCGTCTTAAGATTTAACCTACTAGAAGAATCCATTGAGAATTTAAAAGTGAACTTTTTGTTAGTAAGAGGAGCCTTGCAAAAACACAAAAATACAAAAATAAAAGCAAATACTAAGTCAGTACTGACATTTTATCTTTTACTTAAAATTATCTCATTTACCGTGTTTTAAAGAAAGACAAGATGGCCCCTAACATTTTGCTTGAAGCGTATTACACGAAACTAACTAAAGATGAATAACGTAGGGTCGCTCTATTGTTAACCCATGCCATTGCAGTGATGACGATCCTTTGAGTGATCGAAATCCCTCATCTTAAACATTGCATAGAAGCTAGTATCAAAGATCATTATTACGACCGTGATTTTCTTTGTGTGGTTCGCACTTGTGAAATTGTGTCATGATAGCCTGAAATTAGTAGATTGCAGTGATGACGGTCTTCATTGAGCGATCGATATCCCTGACCTTGAACATCACATAGAAGCTACTATCATACCTCTTTGTGCGTTGTCGTGAAGTGGATATCGGCTCGGAACGAGAGATCAGAGAACCGAGTTCGAATTTCAGTTGAATTTCTTGCATTCACTTATGCGCAAATACTCTTGGATAGATATTATACCGTTTTTTTCCTCCAGTTATGGGTCAAATAACAGGTCAGATTAGATTTTATAGCTTTGGATGGCAACCTGCTACGGGAAAAATCTTTTGCTCAGTCATGTCTCGAAAGAGACATGATCGCCCAAGCATGTATCATGTATGGCAATAAACTTATCCTCTTTGTGTGGTTCGCACTTGTGATATTGTGTCACGATAGCCTAAGATTAGTAAGTAACTGTATCAGAAATCGATGTTATAGGGGTGCAGTTGGATTTACACTCGTGTTGTTGACGTGGGAAAATAGCTGCAATAACGTGGGAAAATAACTACAATAGCTCGTACGGAATTTATTTAGCATGGAGCATGCAGCGAGAATCGAACTTACTTCAGCTGCGAAGTTGGTCTGTCAGATAAGCTTGCTATCTCGTGCGCTATAGTAAGCGACTACTAGAACATGCTGATGACCGAATTTAGCTGTCGTGTTATTTTGGGTTTAAAGCTTCTAAAAAGAAGACAAGCAAAAAATAAGTAACAAGTAACCATATACGCTATTGAGAGAGAGAGAAAGAGAGAGAGAGACAGAGAGAGAGAGAGAGACAGACAGAGAGACAGACAGACAGACAGAGTCAGAGAGAGAAAGGAGGTATTGGAGAGAAGAAACGTTTGAAGAAAAAAGAGAAGAAATAAAAGATAACGATAAATAAGATAGTGGTGAAAAAAGTAAATATAAACAAATTAACAAGGAAAACAGCGAAAGAAATTAAAGACGGCGGAATATTTTCATAATATCAAATCCTGGTCGAGGCACGCAAGAATGCACGATATTTACAGTGAGAAACTCCAATAGATGTACACACTCAGACATACATACATACATACATACATACATACATACATGAGAAGATTCGTCAATAAGTCTTAAGACTTATGATATAAGGAATTGTTTTTTGCAACAAATATTTATTTTTCATAACAATCTCGTTTATTGTCAATGAACTTAAAACAAAATTAATCACATGATCATAATGAAACTTTATAATGAAACTTTCTGATAAAAATTCAATGAGAGTACTCTGATTTGCTGATCAACACTCGTACACACACACACACACACACACACACACACACACACACACACATATATATATATATACACTAATATATTACATCTACAAATTTCTGCATGCTTGTATGTATGTATGCATGTATGTATGTATACATTTAGGTAGGTAGGTAGGTAGGTAGGTAGGTAGGTATTCAGCTTCTCTTATAACCGAACAAACATAATATATATAGGAACTGATAAATATTATGACAATCAGTCTAAGGTTTTGGTCCGAAATAAGCCTGCACAACAGGTCTTACCATATAAGGTATGCACTCCAATATCTTTAAAAACTTCTTTTATAATCTGATGCCTGGATATTAACAGCAAGTCTTTTAACTGCTGCAAATTCATGTGTAGTGTCCCTTCAGGACGTAGGCGATCATGCCCTTCCATATGTCCCT